>CAUYON010116281.1:0-10124 GCA_963573935.1 Arctocebus calabarensis | reverse complement strand
ATCATCCTTAATCATCAGAGTAATGCAAATCAAAACTACTTTGAGATATCATCTAACTCCAGTAAGATTAGCCCACATCACAAAATCCCAAAACCAGAGATGTTGGCGTGGATGTGGAGAAAAGGGAACACTTCTACACTGCTGGTGGGAATGCAAACCAATAAATTCCTTTTGGAAAGATATTTGGAGAACATTTGGGATCTACAAATATACCTGCCATTCGATCCTATAATTCCTCTACTAGGTATATATCCAGAAGACCAAAAATCACATTATAGCAAAGATATCTGTATCAGAATGTTTATTGCAGCCCAATTCATAATTGCAATGTCATGGAAGGAGCCCAAGTGCCCATCAACCCACGGATTAATAAATTGTGGTATATGTATACCATGGAATATTACGCAGCCTTAAAGAAAGATGGAGACTTTACCTCTTTCATGTTTACATGGATGGAGCTGGAACATATTCTTCTTAGCAAAGTATCTCAAGAATGGAAGAAAAAATATCCAATGTACTCAGTCCTACTATGAAACCAATTTATAGCTTTCATGTGAAAGCTATAACCCAATTATAGCCCAAGAAGAAGGGAAAGGGGGAGAGGGAGGGGAGTGAAGGGAGAGTGATTGGTGAGACTACACCTACGATCCATCTTTCAAGGGTACATGTGAAATTTACTAAGTATAGAATATAAAAGCCTTAACACAATAACCAAGAAAATGCCATGAAGGCTATATTAACCAGTTTGATGAAAATATTTTAAATTGTATATAAAACCAGCACATTATACCCCATAATTGCATCGATAGCATACCCAGCTATGATTTAATAAAAAAAGAAAAGAAAAGAAAAGATTGAATAACTTGCTCAAGACCATGCATACAGAAAATTGTAGAGATTATTTTGACTGCAGAGCTCAAGTTCTTGAACACCGGGCCAGCCAGTCTGTATTTAAGAGGAGGCAGTGTGAGGCTGCCAGGGAAGTGGGGATGAGGGGGTTGAGGAAAGCCCCCTGGAGGAAATGCCAGGTAAATAGCACTTTGGGTGAGTAGGAGTTGGCCAGTTCTCCATCCACAGGGGTGATAGTGGAGGAAAGACTTGATTGTCAAAGCAAGCAGCGATGGAAGGGTTTGAATCTCAGTCACTTCTTATTTAGGCAAAGACTTTGCCATTCTAAAGTCCTCTGCTGAGTTCTTTCACCCTGAAAGTAGGATTTTCCATGAGGGGTGCTTGATTTACACGAAGAATTAACAAGTCATCACTTCTTTCTTAATCCAGATAAAAATAGCACCCCATCTGAGAACTGCATGTGGACTGCTCTGCCTGTCTTTGGTCAATCTATTTTCCATGTCCATTATTTGACCCTTCTTTTTCTCTCGCCTCTAACTGTCTTGTAAGGACTCTGTTAGTTCTTTCTTTGTTTTTGAAGGGAAGCGCTCTCCTGCGCATAGGGAGCACTCTCTTCTCTGGCTCATTGGGAAGTTTCTCGATCACAGCCTCATGACATGCTCTCATACCATGTACTGATTGATCCTTATTTAAAGACTGAAACCCATTTCCCTTTCTCTGGAATCTGATCTGACTGCGTGGTCTCACAATGTCTACTCCATGCTTCCCTCTGAAATATTTGCTTCACTTTTCTGCATAAAGAGGAGGGAGAAGCAACATTAATAATTCTTCTCTTCTTTCAGGCTTTTTTTGAAGTTCCAGTTCTTCTCTGGTCAAGTAGTATTTATTCAGTAGAGCTTTATGCTACTTCTCATTTATATATCTGCCTTTCTGACGTCACACAACAGTGCAAAATAAATGTAAAGGATTTGGTTTACATTCTTTTTATGGTATTGTTTCTTTTTGAAAATAAATTCCTTTTAATTTTTCTGATTGATACTTAACTAGCTCTCTCATGTGCATCTCATACAATTTTCTTTGTTAATCAGCGATGGAGCCTTGATGGGATCCGTAAACAATTCCTCCTGGAATTCAGAACCCATTAAAAGGTAGAGGGGGAGTCAGACCAGCTGCCTCATAGAAGGTAGATTTAAAATATCGCTTTATATCTATAGCCATAATTGGCCTCAACTTTAACTCTTAAAGGAGATAGTCAGGACTGTAAGTTCAAGCAGAGCCAAAGAATGGCCAGCTTTCCCAGTCAGTCCCCGTGTGGGCAGAATCTGCCCTGGCTAGCTCATCCCTACTAGGTGGGAGAGATTCAGGATGGCCACTGCTGGAACAGACATGTTCAAACAAGTTTCTCCACATAGGCGATGCCTGTGGCTCAGTGAGTAGGGCACAGGCCCCATATACTGAAGGTGGCGGGTTCAAATCCAGCCTTGGCAAACTGCAAAAAAAAAAAAAAGTTTCTCCACATAGAAATAGGATACCAGAGAAAAAAGAAATTCCTCCATATTGAGATATAGATAGAAACTTGGTTTTTGTCTGTCTCCTTTTATAATATTAACTCTTGTTCCTTTTATATTAGTCTTTCATATTGTATTTTATATAGAAAAATGTCTTTTAAGTTGCTCACTACTTAGGTGATACTTTTGAATATATTTACGTAAAACTTTTTCTGTCTCATATTTCTCAAATAACATATTCTTACTCTCCCCTTAAAGATACATCATTGTATCACACTGTTAAAAAGCAAAACTTCAGCAAATTTAGTTTATTGGTCTAGTTGGCTTTTATTAACACTTCATAAATCAGATAGCATTATATCTGTGAAACAGGTACTCTGATAAATTGAGAAGTGGTGCGTTTTATAGTCAGAAAAGGCTAAGGAGAGCTGAAATAAGAAACAAAATAACAGATTTGTTGTTTCAAAGTTACTGTTGTTATAGGGTTAAAACAGAGGGTGTATTCTTATCATTCTGGCTCAGATTAACTGGGCCCTTGTGATTGGTTGCTGTGAATCTCCTACTTGGTGGGAAAACTAGCTGATATTAAAGTCCAATTTCATTATATAGTACCTGGGACGGGTGACTTCATTCTGGTTTGACCTATTCTGTTAAGCCCAGGGCAGGAGCTTAGTCCAAAACAATGGCCTCCACAATTTTTATTCATCATGACTACCAATAAAAATAATCATTGGTATTTTCACAGGATGACTTTTAATGCCAACTTTTTCATATTAGCAAAGTGCATTTTCCTGAGTTGATTTTTATCAGTGATTTTACTTCCAAAATAATTTCCTTTTAGGAAGATATCAGAACAGCACACACCACTGTCCCCAAATCATATCTGGACTAAGATCACTTGAGAGCATGAGACAAAGAGGTGTATAACCAGCTCAGCTCTGCTAACGGAATGGGTTTCCCCAGGCAAAAAAAGACTGTTGTGTATTGATTGTTTAAAGAGTTCAAGACAGAGGGCATAGATTTCATGAACGTCAAACGTAGGGCAAAGAGGAGTCCATGGGGATGTTTTTCTGCACTGTGGTTTGTACTTAACATCAGGCCTTTTATGATATCCTGTATATTCTAACAAGAAAAAAAGGAGGAGGTGGGAGGAAGAGAGGAGATAGACTGGGAGACAGTGAGGACAGAATGAAAGAGACCCTCTTGTAACTAATCCAATAGGCCTCTTTGAAGTTAAATATTTGAACATCCTCCAACTGGTATTTTTAAAACCCCCATTGATTAACAGGCAAATAGGATGTGTGAATACATTATAAGAAGTGAATCCTTTCCACTTGCCAGATTCTTTTGGCTTCATTGTCAGAAGATCTGTTATTTCATTCAAAGTTCTTGGGCTCACTGGCTATCACCCCCCTCACTCATCTTTGAAATGGTTTCAACATCCCCTCTGTGTGGTCCAATTGCCTCACCTAATTTGCATCAGGCTGATTCATTCATTCCCTGGCAGGATTATTTGATGCGCTTTCTTCCTGGGGGCTCCCATGTGTAAAGCTGTCTCTTACTAGGTCTTATCACATTTGGATCCAAAAGCTCAATTCAGAAAGACTGCAGGTCTTAATAGATGGTATAGAATTTAACAAAATAATCACTAAGGGCATTTAAGAGTGGCTTTTCGTAAGGCCTGAAATCTATTCTGTTTATATTTCAATGGTTTTCTGCAGAGGGTAAAAAAATCCTGTTGGCAATCAGAGGATTCTGTGACATTCAAGTTTGCCCAGAGTGAGGGACCAGGCAGGGTGCTCTCTGATCCACAGGTTTGTATTGTCCTAAATTTCCTATGCCAAAAACACTCAGTCGCTCCCTTTCCCCAGCCTCTAAGGTCACAAGACAGACAGTTCTTTCTTGATTACTCAAACAAATACACGTCTGATTCAGAGCTGGGAAGAGAGAGTTGCCAACAGTCTACTGCCTAGGAAGGGCAAGGCTGCTTTCGCTTTTTAAGCCAACCTGATGAATCATCACATCCATGACTAATTGTGGTGTTAAAATGTGCCCAGTTATACAGCCTGTTTTGTAGAAAGGAAAATGCTAACGGGAACACAAAGAAATGTGGAAGAAAACTAGATGCTTTTGTGAGAATATATAGATGACCCAATAGTCATAATTTGCCTGATCAATATATTGCTCTATATTCTTTCAATTAAGTCCAAGAAAAGATGAAAATAACATTGCTCTTAACCTGGCTGTCTGCACAAGGGTTAACTTCATGGGCTCAAAAGATTTTTCCAAAGGTTTTCTAAATCTTACAAGGTTAAGCACAGGCAATGACTCCAATAAATTGTGATGTGGATGTTATTTGTTTTAAAGAACTGATAAAACAGATGGATGTTTACATATATATGCACTTATATCTATATGTAAATATATGTGTGCATATATTTATATGTATATAAATATGTATGTATATGCAAAGTGTATGCATATGCAATGTAAATATACATAGATAAAAATATATCCATGCATATGTACACATATGTGAATTATACATTTGTATAATAGATGCACATATAAAAGAAATATGTGCTCTCTTTGTATTGGTCTTAAGAATATGATAATAAAACCAACAGAGGTCTTGTCCTCAGTTGTGCAGTAAAATTCTCAGATAGTGTGATAAGATCAAAATTCGTCACACACAGAGTATTGTGGGCATGTGGGAGGAAATTTTGAAGGAGGGAAGCATGCCAGGAGAAACTGTGAAAGTGAGAAATGAGCTGATCTTAAAGGACTAGGAACACATACTCTTGTGGAAGGGGAGGACTGGGTGGGGCAGTGAATGGAAGGAATCCCAGGCAGAGGAGAAATTGATAACCAGAACAGCTCTCCATCGACTAAAGAAATTTCATCCATAGTTCAAAAATTCTCAGACAGAAAATTCCAGGCACCAAATTTCACAGTTAAACTGTACCAAACATTTAAGAAAGAAAGAAAACCAATTCTGCATAAATTCTTTTAAGAAATTTAAGGCAAATAAGTACTTCTCAAGTTATCTAGGTGGCCTGCATTATCCTAATTCAAAATCCAGTGGTTACAAGGAAAGATAACTATGAGCATTAAGTACCTCACATGAACATAGGAAAAAACCTTAAGAAAATTCCAGAGAATGAAACTCAACAACATATAACAATATATGAAAAGGAGACTAAATCATGAATAAACAGGGTTTATTATGAAAATGCTGAGCAGATTATTTGAAAACAATCAATGTAATTCATCATACTAGATTAGAAAGGAAATCCAGATTATAATCTCAATAGGTAGAGAGAAATAATTGACAAATATCTATTCATGGTAGGAGCAACACTTCTTAGCAATCTAGGAATAGAAGAGAATTTCTTTAACCTAATAAGGACATCTATTTAAAAAGCAAAACTCCGAAAATCTATAGCTAGGATTACACTCAATGGACTGAACACCTTCTCCTAAGGTCAAGCACAAAACAAGCATGTCTGACCACTCCTAATCAGCATCGTACTAGAGGTCCTCAATTGTATACAGACAAAATCCCAAAGGATCTACAAAAAAAGCTGTTAGAATTAATAAATGAGTTGAGTGAGCTTGGAGGATTCAAGATCCATGTCCCAGTTTTAAATCTGAGCCATGAAGAATTAGGAGCTAAAATTTAAAAATCCTTCCATTTAGATATAAAGCACCAAAAACAACATGAAATTGTTAGGCATAAAACTAACAAAATATGAATAAGCTGTGTAAGATAAAAAACTATAAAATATTGATGGAAGAAATAAATGAAGAACTAAATAAGTAGGGATATATAGTGTTTTCATGAAATAGAAGATGTCAGTTTTCCCTAAACTGACAGATTCAATACAAGTTCAATTAAAAATCCCAGCACCTTTTTCTTTAAGATTTTAAAATTTTTCGGAAAGGCAAATGAACTAGAATAGCCAGACAATTTCAAAAAAGAACAAAGTCAGAGGACAAATATTACCTAATTGGAAGAAAAAGTTAGGCAATGTGGTATTGGTGAAAGAATAGCCTTTCTTTTGCCAATGGGAAAGAATCAATCCAGAATTAGACCTACATATGTCTAATGTTAATAATGTCTAATTAGACCTACGTATGTTCAATTGATTTTTTTCCTAATGTAAAAGAGCAACTTAGTGGGGAAACTATTGATGCTAAAATAATTTGATAGCCATAAAAGCTATGGTTTGAATATGTCCCCACCAAAATTTAGGTGTTGAAACTTGAGGTAGGGATTTGAGGAGACCATGAGGGTTCCTTTTCGGGTGAATGGGATTAAGGCCCTTATAAAGGAGGCCTTACTCAACATTGTCAGTCTTTCCCTTCTACCTTCTATAATATGAGGACACGGTGTTCTGCCCCTCTGGAAGGTGCATTAACAAGATGCCATCTTGGAAGCAGAAGACAACCCTTGCCAGACTAGCAAATCTGAAAGCACCTTGATCTTAGGCTTCCTAGCCTCTGAAACTGTGAAAAATAAGTTTCCATTCTTTATAAATTACTCAATCTGAGGTATTTTATTATAGTAGCACTATAGATAAAGAACTAAGATAAGGCAGATAATATGGAGAGAAAAAAGATAGATGATGTATAGACAGATGAGGGTGAGAGACAGAGGGGGTGGAGAGAAAGGAAAGGAGTTTGGCAAGTAGGAACTAAAGAAGAAAGGAGAAATCGTTAACCAGCAACTCACATACTAAAATTTACTCAAAATGGATTAATGTGAAATCTAAAATTATAATAGTTTTAGAAATAAGTGCAGCAGAAAATCTGTGTGACCATAGAAGCAAAAATTTCTTAGTTGTGACACTAAAACCATAACTTATAAGCAAAAAATTGATAGTTGACTTCAAAATAATTAAATTATTTTGCTTTTTGAAAAAATTAGCCACAGAGTAGAAGAAAATATTTGCAGATCATTTATTTGGTAAGATATTTATACTCGAGATAGATAAAGGACTCTGAAAACTCAATGCTACACTAAGAAAATAACAACATACTACAAAGAGGATGCAATTTCTGAGTTGACATTTCACCTAGGAAGATACTCATATGACAAATAATTACATGCATAAATAAAGCCATCATTTGAAGTAAATGAAAAGTTCTAATGAGATACTACTACATGCCTCTTACAAAAGCTAAAATAGAAAAAGACTAGTAATAGCAAATGCTGATGATCATTTAGAGCACTTGAAACTCTCACCCATTGCTAGCAGGAAGGCAGAATAGGATGTTTACTGCAGAAAAACAGATCGGCAGCTTCTTAGAAAGTCAAATACTTACACATAATACAATCTAACACTCTCACTTCAAGGATGAAAGTTTTATTTTCAAGAAAACATGAATGTATATGTTTACAACTGCTTTATGTATAATCTTCCAAAACTAGAACAACACACATTTTCTTCAAATGGTGAGTAAATAACCAAAGTGTGGTATATCCATACCATAGAATATTATTCAGGACAAAAAAAAAGGATCAATTACTGATACACACAACATGGACAAGTCATAAGTGTGTTATGTTAAATATAAAAGAACCAGATTTAGATTACACTCTGCATGACTCCATGTGTGTGAAATTCTGAAAAAAGGAAAATTTTATACAATACAGATCAGTGGTTGCCCTGGGCTAGAGGTAGAGAAAAGAGTTGGCTACAAAGGGACATGGTGGAATATTTGGGGTCATGAAATTGCTATATTTCTTTATTATGATAGTGGTTGCACACACACACACTACGCCAGAGGAAAAAATACCCCACAAAACTGTGTTAAAACCCACTGAACTATAAATTAAAACAGGTAAATTTTGCTATCTGTAAAGCATATATTACTAAAACACTAAGAAAAACTTAAATGTCATCAATAAAAAAGATTTACTACATATGAATTGTCACATCTTCTAATTCATAAAATTCAATTAAAATTTTGCTACTTTACATATTAATTTATTGTAATATAGAAAACTATCTATATCAGCCCTCTTGCTAGAGCAAGATAATAGTCCTGAGTAAATACATGTTTTTAAAAATAATTATTGAATGGAAAGATCATAAGGCATTTTCAGCACTGAGTGCAAGCAGTGGTCCCTTCTAGAAAGTCAACTTTCATTGTCGTGGTATTTGGAGAATAGGTTGAATTTGATCTATGATGTTTCAACTTCATGAGGTACCAGAAACAAAAGACAAAAAGTCTAGAGTTGTTTATGCAAGATAAATATAAAACCTACAGATTCAGAATATTTGAAAGTAAGTGATTTTTTTTCTTTCTTTTTTTTTTAATTTCTTTTTTTTTTTTTATTGTTGGGGATTCATTGAGGGTACAAGAAACCATGTTGCACTGGTTGCATTTGTTGGGTAAAGTCCCTCCTACAATCGTGTTTTACCCCCAAAAGGTGTGGCACACACCAAGACCCCACCTCCTTGCTTCTTCCCTCTCTCTGCTCTTCCTTTCCTCACCCCTCCCTCATTCTTTCTGTCTCTGCTCTCCCCTTCCCTCACCCCCACCATGTCAATAATTGTCATTAATTGTCCTCATATCAAACTTGAGCACATGGGATTCATGCTTCTCCATTCTTGAGATGCTTTACTAAGAATAATGTGTTCCACTTCCATCCAGGTTAATACGAAGGCTGTAAAGTCTCTATTTTTTTAATGGCTGAATAGTATTCCATAGTGTACATATAGCATAGCTTGTTAATCCATTCCTGGATTGGTGGGCATTTAGGTTGTTTCCACATTTTGGCAATCATAAATTGAACTGCAATAAACAGTCTAGTGCAAGTGTCCTTATGGTAAAAGGATTTTTTTTCCTTCTGGGTAGATGCCTAGTAATGGGATTGCAGGATCAAATGGGGGGTCTAGCTTGAGTTCTTTGAGAGTTCTCCATACTTCATTCCAAAAAGGTTGTATCAGTTTGCAGTCCCACCAGCAATGTAAAAGTGTTCCCTTCTCTCCACATCCACGCCAGCATCTGCAGTTTTGAGATTTTTGCCATTCTCACTGGAGTTCAGGGTGGTTTTGATTTGCATTTCTCTAATCATTAGGGATGATGAGCATTTTTTCATATGTTTGTTAGCCATTCGTCTGTCTTCTTTAGAGAAGGTTTTATTCATGTCTCTTGCCCATTGATATATGGGATTGTTGGCTTTCTTCATGTGGATTAATCTGAGTTCTCTATAGATCCTGGATATCAAGCCTTTGTCTTTTCAAAATATGCAAATATCCTTTCCCATTGGGTAGGTTGTCTATTTGCTTTGGTTGTTGTCTCCTTAGCTATATAGAAGCTTGTGAGTTTAATTAAGTCCCATTTGTTTATTTTTGTTGTTGTTGCAATTGCCATGGCAGTCTTCTTCACGAAGTCTTTCCCCAGGCCAATATCTTCCAGTGTTTTTCCTATGCTTTCTTTCAGGATTTTTATTGTGTCATGCTTTAAATTTAAGTCCTTTATCCAACTTGAATCAATTTTTGTGAGTGGAGAAAGGTGAGGGTCCAGTTTCAGTCTTTTACATGTGGATATCCAGTTTTCCCAGCACCATTTATTGAATAGGGAGTTTTTCCCCCAAGGTATGGTCTTGATTGGTTTGTCGAAGATTAGGTGGTTGTAAGATGTTAGTTTCATTTCCTGGTTTTCTATATGATTCCAAATGTCTATGTCTCTATTTTTGTGCCAGTACCATGCCGTCTTGACCACTATGGCTTTGTAGTACAGCCTAAAGTCTGG
>CAUYON010116280.1:0-13679 GCA_963573935.1 Arctocebus calabarensis | reverse complement strand
TAGATTGCTTTGGGAAGTATAGACATTTTAACAATGTTGATTCTTCCCAGCCATAAGCATGGTATGTTCTTCCATTTGTTAATATCCTCTGCTGTTTCCTTTCTTAGGATTTCATAATTTTCTTTATAGAGGTCCTTCACCTCCTTGTTTAGGTATATACCTAGGTATTTCATTTTCTTTGAAGCTATGGTGAAGGGAGTTGTGTCCTTAATTAGTATCTCATCTTGACTGTTATTGTGGTATACAAAGGCTACTGACTGGTGGACATTAATTTTATATCCTGAGACATTATTATATTTTCTGATGACTTCCAGGAGTCTTGTGGTTGAGTCTTTGGGGTTCTCTAAGTATAAGATCATATCGTCAGCAAAGAGGGAGAGTTTGACCTCCTCTGCTCCCATTTGGATGCCCTTTATTTCCTTGTCTTGTGTAATTGTATTGGCTAGCACTTCCAGCACTATGTTGAATAGTAATGGTGGCAGAGGATAACCTTGCCTGGTTCTAGTTCTAAGAGGAAAAGTTCTCAGTTTTACTCCATTCAGTAAAATATTAGCTGTGGGTTTGTCATAGATGGCTTCAATCAGTTTCAGAAATGTGCCACCTATGCCTATACTCTTCAGTGTTCTAATTCAAAAAGGATGCTGGATTTTATTGAATGCTTTTTCTGCATCTATTGAGAGGATCATATGATCTTTGTTTTTGCTTCTGTTAATATGGTGGATAATGTTTATGGACTTGCGTATGTTAAACCAGGCTTGCATCCCTGGGATGTGTAATTACTATTTTATAAGAGGTAGGGTCTCACTCTGTCACCGAGGCTGGAGTGCAGTGGCGAGATCATAGCTCACTGCAGTCTTGAACTCTTGGGCTCAAGTGGTACACCTGCCTCAGTCTCCTCAATAACTAGGACTACAGATACATGTTACGCCAGGTAACTTTTTTTTTTTTTTTTTTATAGAAATGGGGTTCTCCCTATGTTGCCCAAGGCTGGTCTTGAACTTCTGGCCTCAAACAGTTCTCCCACTTTAGCTTCTGAAAGTGTTGGGATTGTACGTATGAGCTGCTGTACCCAAATGGCCTGTTATTATTGTTATCTTTTATAGAAACAGTGTCTCACTGTTTCCCTGGCTGGCTCAAGCAATACCCACCTCAGCTTTCTGAGTAACTGAGACTTTTATTTTTAATCTCAGATTATAAATGGTGAAATTAAGGCCAGCCTAGGTAAATTAACTTGCCCAATTTCATATATCTTAGTAAATGCAGATCCTGGGGTTCAAGTCCTAGTTATGACTGATTCTAAAGGGCTGTGTCTCCTTATTCTCAGAGTATACAAATAGGTTACTATAGTAATGTATTATTTTAGTATACTAAAAGTAGTTAATGACAATTTTAAATACTTTTTTAAACGGTAAAAAAACTAACGTGGCAAATTTGAAAATGATTTAGTTTTACATACAAATAGTGTTCCAATGAGCGGTAAAGATTCTTTTTAGGTCTTATCAGTGAATATGTCTTACTTTTGAATTAGCTTTCCTACTTGTTATGTAGTGTGCACAACGTTTCGGTTGTTGAACACACTGCACGTGCAATTCTGGTCCCATAAAATTATGATGGAGCCAAAAACTTCCTCTCACCTGGTAATATTGTACAGCTGCTATAATGTGGTCGAGCATTGTGTTACTGGAGTGCTGTGAGGATGCAAGTGTAACCAAACCCGCTGCACTGCCAGTCATGTGCAGTTGTGTATAGAACATAATAACTTGATAAAAGACTGTGCTGATGGTTTATGTATTTACTATACTGTTTATCTTTGTTTTAGAGTATATATCTTCTACTTATAAAAAAATAGGATAGGGGCTTGGCACCTGTGGCTCAATGGGCTAAGGCACCAGTCATGTACACCTGAGCTTGTGGGTTCGAATCCAGCCTGGGCCTGCCAAACAACAATGGTGGCTGCAACCAAAAAATGGCTGGGCGCTGTGGCGGGCGCCTGTAATCCCAGCTACTTGGGAGGCAGAGGCAGGAGACTCGCTTCAGCCCAGGAATTGGAGGTTGCTGTGAGCTGTGATGCCATAGCACTCTATCCAGGGTGACAGCTTGAGGCTCTGTCTCAAAAAAAAAAGTTAGGGGCAGCGCCAGCCCCATATGCCAGAGGTGGTGGGTTCAAACCCAGCTCTGGCCAAAAACTGCAAAAAAAAAAAAAAATAGGTTAACTATAAAACAGCCTCAGGCAGGTTCTTCAGGAAGTATTCCAGAAGAAGCTATAGGAGATGCCAGCTCCGTGCATGTTATTGTCACTGAAGGTCTCCGAGTGGGACAGGATATGAAGGTGGAAAACAGTGATATTGATGATCAAAATATTGCTTATGTGATAGACCCTGTGTAGACATAGGTTATTGTGGGTGTTTGTATTTTAATTTTTAATGAAAAAGCTTAAAAGGTAAAACAACTTTCCAAGTTCTAGTGGACTGCAGGGAAGGAGTGGGCACCAGTAGCTATGTGAAGTTTGCTGAGAAGGCATACTTTTTGTTCAAGGATGTTGGCAGTTGAGCAGATACCAAAAAAGGATTGCTACAGCATTCTGTAGCAGAATCCATCTGCAAATGTGTCAGACCTAAAACAAAAGTATCAAAAATTCATATTAATGTATCATCCAGATAGGTAAAGTACAAATGTACCAGCAGGAACAGTGGAGAAATGTATAGAGAAGTTCATTGAAATCAATCAGGCATGGAAATTTTAGAGAATGAAGAGACGAAAAAGGAGTATGACCTGCAATGGCATGAAGATAGTCTAAGAAATTTAAGACCAGTAGATGTTCAAATATATCTTGAAGAAATATCTTAGAACAGAGATCACTTTTTCACTGAGTTGCTGGTGTGGTGGAAAATACAGTGTTTCCAAGGATGAAGCAGAAGTTAACTTAATTTCTTATGATACATGTTCACTAATTATAGAAGTCCTTCATTACAACTAAAATCATTCACTACTTGGAATCATTTAACTTTGTATTTAGCCATGATGAAGAGAGGCCATTGCACTTTGCACATTCAAGGAAATGGATTTTTTGGTCAGCCATATTACTTGCAGAGAAAATTTAAGATTGTGAGCGGTGCCTGTGGCTCAGTGAGTAGGGTGCTGGCCCCATATACCGAGGGTGGTGGGTTCAAACCCGGCCCTGGTGAACTGCAACAAGAAAAAATAGCCAGTAGTGTTGTGGCGGGCGCCTGTAGTCCCAGCTACTCGGGAGGCTGAGGCAAGAGAATCGCCTAAGCCCAGGAGCTGGAGGTTGCTGTGAGCTATGTGATGCCACGGCACTCTACCTAGGGCGATAAAGTGAGACTCTGTCTCTACAAAAAAAAATAATAAAATAAAGACAGAAAATTTAAGATTGTCAGGCATAGTATATTAATTTAATAGAAAATTAGTTATATGTACTCATAATTTATATTTACAAGTTGCCACAGAAAGGACTTAAATTATAAATTGTATTTAGTGAAAATTTCTATCCAAGAGCTTTTTTTTTTTTTTTTGAGACGGAGTCTCAAGCTGTTGCCCTGGGTAGAGTGCTGTGGTATATCATAGCTCACAGCAACCTCCAACTCTTGGGGTCAAGGGATCTTCTTGCCTCAGTTGTTTTTTTTTTTTTTTTGAGACAGAGTCTCAAGCTGTCACCCTAGAGAGAATGCTGTGGCGTCACAGCTCACAGCAACTTCCAATTCCTGAGCTCAAGCGAGTCTCCTGCCTCCGCCTCCCAAGTAGCTGGGACTACAGACGCCTGCCACAACGCCCAGCCATTTTTTGGTTACAGTCATCATTGTTGTTTGGCGGCCCGGGCTGGATTCGAACCCGCCAGCTCAGGTGTACGTGGCTGGCGTCTTAGCCCACTAAGCCATAGGCGCTGAGCCTCAGTTGTTTGTTTTCTATTTTTTAGTAGAGACAGGATCTCCCTTTTGCTCAGGCTGGGATCCAAGAGCTTTGTTATTTCATTTTCTCTTTGATACAAAGTAAGAATTTTCTTTTTCATAATATGAACATTGTCTTCTCTTTTAGCAGGTAGCAATATTATATATCTTTATAATTATTAAGTTTTCTGTCTAACAGATAATGTTTCTAGATGCTAAAGTTATAAATGTGTTATACACCTGTCTCAAATTTAGTAAAATTAAATCAGAATCTTTTGTGAATAATGTCAGGCCAATCCTCCCACAATGAAGAAGGCTTGATGTGGATATTGGTGAGGTTATTTGAAAGTTAACTAAGTAGAAAGAAAGATAGCTTTGGAGTCAGAAGACTTGACTCTAGGCTTAGCCCTATATTTTCAAAGTTCATGAATACTCTCATTTTCAACTTTAAACGTACTCTAGAAGTGGAAGATTTTTGTTTAAAAAAATTGAAATTGGTATATTACTTTTGTTAAGATGTAGTTTCAATGCCTATACTTATGAGTAAGTAGTACGGTATGATAAAATTTTACAGTATATTATTGACTATAGCAGACTGTAGATGGCATATTTCTTAAAGACTTATTGTTCTACGTATTCAGTATTCTGCATGCAGTATAAGTCAGCACTCATTTAAAGAACTTCAAGGGGGCTAGATGCTGTGGCTCAAGCCTGTAATCCTAGCATTCTGGGGGGCCGAGGCGGATGGATCCCCTGAGTTCAGGAGTTCAAGACCAGTCTTAGCAAGAGCAGGACCCTGTCTCTACTTAAAATACAAAAGTAGGTGGGTGTTGTGATGGGCACCTATAGTCCCAGCTACTCGGGAGGCTGAGGCGAGAGGATCGCTGTAGCCCAAGAGTTTGAGTTTGCTGTGAGCTATGTTGCCACAGTACTCTACCTAGGGTGACAGAATAAGACACACTCAAAAAGAAAAAAGAAAAACAAAGAAAAAAACGTTGGGGGTTTGTTTTTTTTTTAAATGGGATCACTGAAACATTTTTACTTCAAATATGTGGGCTAACATATAACTTAGCAGCTTTTTAAGCCTAACTATTGGGTACTGTCCGATTGGATTTATAAATAAGAATACTTACTATTCTGAATTTTAAGTATAGCTGAAGTATGAGGCATACTCTAGAAGAGTGGATTCTTTTCATTATACCTATAAAAACAAAAATTCAAAAGTAAGGTAGTTACTAGGTTCCTCCCCATTTTAAATTAATAGCTTGTAGAGTGTGTTAGTTATTTTTTATATTTAACAATTAAAAATAACTAAAAATGAATAGCACATGGTTTCTTGTTAAATACATGGTTTCAGTAGCAGCAATAAATTCACTTGAACAGGAGATAATAATCAAGTTCAGAGAATAAATTTTTGACAATCATCAGAAAATCTGTGTCCGGGCTGGGCGCAGTGGCTCACATCCATAATCCTGGCACTCTGGGAGGCCGAGGCAGGTGAATTGTTTGAGCTCATGGATTCCAGACCAGCCTGAACAAAAGTGAGACCCCAGTCTCTACTAAAAATAGAAAAACCAAGGCAAGAGGACCACGTGAGCCCAATAGTTGGATGTTACTCTGAGCTATGACGCCATGGCACTCTACCCAGGGCAACAGCTTGAGACTCTGTCTCAAAAAAAAAAAAAAGAAAAGAAAATTTGTGCCCATTAGGGCTTACAACATAGAAATCCAAATCACTCAGAGGCCTAATCTGTGAAATAAAAATGTGGTTCAAGACAATTAATGAGGCTGGGCATGGTGGCTCACGCCTGTAATGCTAGCATTCTGGGCGGCCAAGGTGGATAGATTGCCTGAGCTCAGGAGTTCGAGACTAGCTTGAGCCCCAGAGCAAGACCTGGTCTCTAAAAAAATGGCTGGGTGCCTGTAGTCCCAGTTACTTGGGATGAGGCAAGAGAATCACTTAAGCCAGTGGTTCTCAACCTTCCTAATGCCGTGATGCATTTTCATCATTACAAAGGGGTCGCAGCCCACAGGTTGAGAACTGCTGAGCCAAGAATTTGAGGTTGCTATGAGCTGTGATGCGACAGCACTCTACTGAGGATGACAAAGTGAGACTCAGTCTCAAAAAAAAAAAAGGTAATTAATGAAAGTAATGTTATATCATAAGCATTATTCCATTTTTCTATTCATCCCTTTTCTCTGTCAGATATGTAAACATTTTATCCTTATTTGTCAGTTAAGAATAAAATTATGTGCATCAAAATAAGATTTTAGAAAATAAACTGATATGTATATATGTATTTAAACTCTAAAGTTCAGAACATTCAAATATTGTACAAGAAATTATGTCTGTTTACTATGTGAAAAAATATGTATAATAAAAAAGTATAATAAAAAGTAAAACAATGAATTAAACATTTTAAAAATAGAAAAAACTTACAAAATAAGGATATGAAGAAAATATTTCTGTACAGCTGTGCAATGTGTATTTGTGTTTTAAGCTAAGTGTTATTTAAAAAGTCAAAAGTTTAAAAATATTAAAAAGTTTATCTAATAAGGAAATTATAACAAGCTATGGTTAATTTATTATTAAAGAAAGAAAAATTTAAAAATAAATTTAGTGTAGCCAAACTGTAAAGTTTAGAGTAGTGCACAGTAACATCGCAGGCCTTCACATTCTTCATTCACTGACTGACCCAGAACAACTTCCAGTCCTGCAAGCCTCATTTACAGTGAGTGCCTTATACAAGTGTACCATTTCTGGCTCGGCGCCTGTGGCTCAACGGGCTAAGGTGCCAGCCATGTACACCTGAGCTGGCAGGTTCGAATCCAGCCCAGGCCCGCCAAACAACAATGACAGCTGCAACCAAAAAATGGCTGGGCGTTGTGGTGGGCGCCTGTAGTCCCAGCTACTTGGGAGGCGGAGGCAGGAGACTCGCTTGAGCCCAGGAATTGGAGGTTGCTGTGAGCTGTGATGCCATGGAACTCTACCCAGGGTGACAGCTTGAGGCTCTGTCTCAAAAAAAAAAACAAGTGTACCATTTCTTTTTCTATACTGTATACTTTTGTATACTTGATGATATTTGCACAATGGCAAAATCACCTAATCTAAATGTATCTTCTAAACAGAATATATCTCTGTCCTTAAGCAATACTTGATTGTATTATGTATATTTTTACTCTGTAATTAATCATTTTCTCATGTATTTTTAAAATTTGTATCTCATAGTAGTGTAAAATATAAATAAAATATGGATTTTGTTGTTGTTGTTATTGTTGAGACTGAGTCTCACTCTGTTTCCCCAGGCTTCCAGGCTAGAGGGCCATGGCATCACTCTAGCTCACAACAGCCTCAAACTCCTGGGCTCAAGTGATTCTCTTACCTCACCTTCTCCAGCAGCTGGGCCTGCAGACATCCACAATGACACCTGGCTAATTTTTCTATTTTAAGTAGAGTCAGGATCTTATTCTTGCTCAGGCTGATTTCAGACTCCTGAATTCAAGTAATCCACCCACTTTGGCATCCCAGAATGCTAGGATTATAGGTGTGAGCCACTGCCCTTAGTGATTCTTTCATCTTAGAAGTAAATAAATTGAAGCAAGAGAGGTTAAGTGGCTTTAGTCACGTTAAATAGTTATTTCTTCTATGCTACTTTACACATAAAAGTTTTGTATAATTTTGTTTTACTTTTCCTGAAAAGATTATCTTATATATTCTAAATATTTCCACTTTGATGAGTTTTAATATCTCTTGTGCCAGTAGAGCAGAAATAGAATTTTTCTATTTCCTTCTATTTTCTAGAAGGAATTTTTCTATTTCCTTCTATTTTCTAGAAGTTTGCTTTCTTATAAAAAATATTGCTTATGTAAAAGCCATTCTTCTTTGCCTACATGGCTTCTGAATATATGTTTTGCTGTTTGCTTGCTACGTGCCAAGCCAAATTTTAGAAACTTGCATCTGTAGAATAAGGATTTTATGCTATAGATTTACATCATCATATCTTCTTTCTGAAATCTTCTCAACCATATAATTATCCCAAATTTCAGAGCTAGTAAAGATGCTGCAGGCTGTCTTCATCATCTCCCTGCCTCTACTTAGACTTTCTCTTTGATCTTTTCAGAGTGCCCATTTCTAGTAAACACAGTCCTCAACATGCCTGAGACCCTGCTTTATTTTAGGGAGAATATCTAACAACAGGATTTTTAGGTTTATAAGTAATGTATGAGATTGGAAGCCCTTTAAATTATATCACCTAGGACCTCAGATTTCACGATGAGGGGTTTTGATTAAGATTAAATAGGTCTAGTAACTATGATCTAGAGTAATTTAATTTAACTTCTCTGTGATTAAATTTCCTATATATAAATGTGGAATAATAATAATACTACCACTCTCATGGAGTTACCAGAACACTTAGCCTATTCTATACTAATCTCTCCTGTTAACTATAATAAATTTTAAAATGAATGAACCTAGGTGGGTCTGGAAAGTTAGTAATATAGGAAGATAAAATTTAGGTTGACTTTTTTTAATGAATGGAGCCTAGTTTATATACTTAGTGCACTTCCAGATATAGGCACAGGTTCATCTTTGTGGAGAGAGCCTGAACTGATAAGCACAGTATCACTTGCTGATGGGAATGGCTCTTTATCTCCCTGGTAGCCATTCATCCCGTCTGCCCAATTATTTGTTTGTGATTCTAGAAATGTAGATTCCCTCCATATGAGGCTAACAGTAAGGCATAGGCTCCCACATACCACATGGAGTTCGTGAACATGAGCACTTGTGCAATATCTTGTGGGTTTTTTTGTTGTTTGTTTTGTTTTTTAGATTTTAAAACTTTTTTTTTTCATTTAAAATCCTAAAAGGGCTGGCTCAGCGCCTGTGGCTCAATGGGCTAAAGCGCCAGCCACGTACACCTGAGCTGGCGGGTTCATATCCAGCCCAGGCTTGCCAAACAACAAAGACGGCTGCAACCAAAAAATGGCCAGGCGTAGTGGTGGGCGCCTGTGGTCCCAGCTACTTGGGAGGCGAAGGCAAGAGACTCGCTTGAGCCCAGGAATTGGAGGTTGCTGTGAGCTGTGAGGCCAGAGCACTCTATCCAGGGTGACAGCTTGAGGCTCTGTCTCACAAAAAAAGAAATTAAATTAAAAAATAAAATAAAATCCTAAAAGGGCAATAATGACTATTTCTGTTCTTTTCAAGAGTGGCAGGGCTTGGCACCCATAGGTCAGTGGTTAGGCTGCCGACCATGTACACTGGGGCTGGCAGGTTTGAACCCGACCTGGGTCTGCTAGACAATAATGACCACTGATGTGAGCAGTGTTATTTCTTATGTGCTATACAAATAGTTGAGGGTTAATTAGCAGTATAACTATAAATAGTAATGCTGCCAGTCTCCTTCAGACAAGGAACTTCATAGAAAGTGGTTAAATGTACTAGGTAAATACAGGTCTTTATATACAAAACATGTGACCATTTAGGTTTTCTGTTTTGGGAAACTTGGATTTTAAAAGATATGTTCGCAGGGTAGTATAATCTGTGTATGATGGTTAAGAGCAGACTTTGGAGTCGATAGCCTGGAATTCTAATTCCAGCTTCAGCAATGCCCTGATTCTCTGAGCTTCAGTGTTTTTTCTTGGAATAAAATGGACATGAATTCTGCTTGCCATGACTGTCATGACATTGCATATAAAAAGTGCTAAGTAGATAGAGGCTGTTATTAACCCTATGTTTTCTATGCAAAAAATATACAGCGACAACAGCAACAAAAAAATAGCCGGGTATATGGCAGGTGCCTGTAGTCCCAGCTTCTTGGGAGGCTGAGACAGAGAACCACTTAAGTCCAAGAGTTTGAGGTTGCTGTGAGCTGTGATGCCACAGCACTCTACTGAGGACAACATAGTAAGACTCTGTCTCAAAAAAAAAAAAAAAAGAAGAAAGAGTATTTAGGTGCCAGGTGCAGTGGCTCATGCCTGTAATCCTAGCACACTGGGAGGCCAGGGTGGGTGGATTGCCTGAGCTTATGAGTTTGAGAACAACGTGAGCAAGCGTAAGACCCCATCTTTAAAAACAGCCAGGCATTGTGGCGGCACCTGTAGTCCCAGCTACTTGGGAGGCAGAGGCAAGAGAATCACTTGAGCCCAAGAGTTTGAGGTTACTGTGAGCTGTGATCCCTTGGCACTGTACCTAAAGCGACAAAGTGAGACTGTCTCAAAAAAAAAAAAAAGTGTTTTGGGGCTGGGCATGGTGGCTAAGCCTGTAGTCCCAACACTTTAGGAGGCTGAGGTAGAAGCATCGCTGGAGACCAGCCTGGGCAACATAGGAATACCCCCTCTGTACAAAATAATTTTTTTTTTTTTTTTTTTTGAGACAGAGCCTCGAGATGTCACCATGGGATAGAGTGCTTTGGCCTCACAGCTCACAGCAACCTCCGATTCCTGGGCTCAAGCAAGTCTCCTGCCTCCGCCTCCCAAGTAGCTGGGACCACAGGTGCCCGCCACAACACCTGGCCATTTTTTGGTTGCAGCCCTTGTTGTTTGGCGGGCTGGGGCTGGATTCGAACCCGCCAGCTCAGGTGTACATAGCTGGCGCCTTATCCAGTTGAGCCACAGGCACTGAGCCTACAAAATAAATTTTTAAAAAATTAACCAGGTGTGATGGTATGTGTAGTCCTGTCTACTCAGGGGGCTGAGACAGGAGGATTTCTTGAGCCCAGAAGTTTGACTCTATGATTGTGCCAGTGTACTCCAGTCTGGGTGACAGAGTGGAACCTTCTTGTCTGAGGGGGGAGAAAAAGGTATTTGGGCTTTTGAATAAGAAAGTTGTAAAATCTAAGTTCTGAGTTCATAGTGTTTATGTTAGGCAGAGGGCTACAACTCAATTTTGAAGCAAATAATTGAATTCTTTTTGTTTTTTTGAGACAAAGTCTCACTATGTCACCATTGGTAGAGTGCCTTGGCATCACAGCTCATAGCAACCTCCAACTCTTGGGCTTAAGCCATTTTCTTGCCTCAGCCTCCCAAGTAGCTGGGACCACAAGCGCCCGCCACAACACCCAGCTATTTTTTGGTTGTAGTTGTCATTGTTGTTTGGCAGGCCTGGGCTGGATTCGAACCCGCCGTCTGTGGTGTATGTGGCTGGCGCCCTAGCCACTGAGCTACAGGCGCAGAGCCAGAATTCTTTAAATAAAAACTTAAACCCTTCCCCCAAAGAAATGTCCATCAGATGTTAACTATCATCCACTGTTAATCTACTAAAAATAATTTGTTTGGCATAGGTGATCGATAGACTAAATTGACCACCACACACTTCGATTTGATTTACTTTTCCCAGAGCTGACCAACTTCATTAGCAACTTGCTCTGCCAAGAACAAAATAAATATACTGGATTTTACGATAGCTAATGTAGTACTTTTCAGTTTGGAACCGTTTTTGGTATTTTCTTTATTAGAAAACAAGTTGTCTGGGCTTGGCGCCTGTGGCTCAGCGGGCTAAGGCACCAGCCACGTACACCTGAGCTGGCCATTCGAATCCAATCTGGGCCCGCCAAACAACAATGACGGCTGCAACCAAAAAATGGCTGGGCGTTGTGGTGGGTGCCTGTAGTCCCAGCTACTTGGGAGGCAGAGGCAGGAGACTCGTTTGAGCCCAGGAATTGGAGGTTGCTGTGAGCTGTGATGTCACAGCTCTCTACCCAGGGTGACAGCTTGAGGCTCTGTCACAAAAAAAAAAAGAAAAAAGAAAACAAATTGTCTGGTATCACATTAAACTGTGCAGTAATGCTAATGTTTTTTACAGATTGAGTATTTTTCAAATAATAGGAAGTATAAACTTATACCAGGAAATGGACTTTCTGAAGTTAAACCAAACTAGCCGATTTTAGTGAGCAGCTAGTGTTTTTAGCAAAAGAGGGAAATAACTAAAATCATACATTTGAAACTGCTTTAGACTTCTGTTTGAGTATTTCTCAAAGTCCACCAATCTTTATGTCTAAGACTATATATAGACTAGCTCACAAGTTTGTGTTTTGAGAGCTTTTAATGTCAAAGGATAAGTCATTAACCCAGTGAAGCAGGATTTATTGGTTAATTCTTTTGAGGGAATAAATAGTGTGATCAGGAATAAAATTAAATATAATATAAAACAAATTAGTAAAGGGCAATTTTCTAACAGGGTTATTGCAAGAACTCTGAAGGAAGCCTTTAGAAAGGATCTGCCTGCGTGTCTTGGGATGTACTTTGTGACCTTTTCATTCTCTGATTTTTAAGTAAAAAGTTTCACTTCTTTTTTCTTGACGTTGTCTCTTCTAGATTGTCAAAAGAGAGGGAAGTAGTGAGGAAACGCCAATGATTGGAGACAAAGTTTATGTCCATTACAAAGGAAAGTTATCAAATGGAAAGAAGTTTGATTCCAGTCATGATAGAAACGAACCATTTGTTTTTAGTCTTGGCAAAGGTAAGAAGGTATTTTTTGAGTTGTGTTTTGCTTAGATTTATTACCACATTCGTTTTATATAGGTGCAGTGGATCCTGTCCTTGCCAAACGTAGCACTATTCCAAATGTGGTCCAGGGATCCCTGGGGCTTCCCTGAGATCTTCTTACAAGTCCCATAATATTATTTATTTTCCATAAAAATACTAAGGTGTTATTTGCCCTTTTACTGTTTTGACATTTGCACTGATGGCGCAAAAGCTGCAGTGGTAAATACGGCTACTGCGCCTTCTTCCAAAGATGTTGTCAAGAGGCACTCAGAAGGTCCAGCATTTGATACAGCATCATAGGCTTTCCTACAATATACCTGGTAGAGGTTAGGAAAGCACCAAAATCTACCTGTGGTGTGTACCCAGGCAGACTTTGTCCAAAACATGTCAGCAGAGCCTGTGGTGGCTCCGTGTGTGCCACATGTGCCCATGACATGACAGGACCTTTGAGCCACAGGCACCACCCCCACTGTGCTTTTCTAATGGAAGAACAGAAAGTCATTGTGAAGGTGTTGAAGGCAGAGTACAAAGTCAGAAAGCTAAGTAAAAAATAAATTAATTAATTAAGCTTTTTTGAATTATAAAAATTCAAAGATCAAGAAGAAAAAACCCTGCTAGTTTCTTTTTATTTCTTTTCTTCTTTTTTTTTTTTTTTTATCACCCTTGGTATAGTACCGTGGCATCACAACTTACCAGCAACTTCCAACTCTTGGGCTTAGGAGATTCTCTTGCCTTAGCCTCCTAAGTAGCTGCAACTACAGGTGCCTGCCACAATGCCTGGCTGTTTTTTTTTTATTTTTTTGTAGAGACAGAGTCTCACTTTATCGCCCTCTGTAGAGTGCTGTGGCATCACACAGCTCAAAGCAACCTCCAGCTCTTGGGCTTATGCAATTCTCTTGCCTCAGCCTCGCGAGTAGCTGGGACTATAGGCGCCCACCACAACGCCTGGCTATTTTTTTGTTGCAGTTTGGCTAGGGCTGGGCTTGAACCCACTACCCTTGGTATATGGGGCCACTGCCCGTGGCTGTTTTTTTGATGCAGTTTTTCTGGGGTCAGGTTTGAACCCGCAACCCTCAGTATATGGGGGCAGCACCCTATCCACTGAGCTACAGGCTCCACCCCCCTGCTAGTTTCTTCCTTTTTTTTTTTTTTTTTGAGACAGAGCTTTAAGCTGTCACCTTGGATAGATTGCCGTGGCATCACAGCTCACAGCAACCTCCAATTCCTGGGCTCAAGTGAGTCTCCTGCCTCTGCCTCCCAAGTAGCTGGGACTACAGGCGCCCGCCACAA
>CAUYON010116276.1:0-32292 GCA_963573935.1 Arctocebus calabarensis | reverse complement strand
ACCTCACCCCCTCCTGGCCGCCCTCCCCACCTCACCTCCTCCTGGCCGCCCTGCCCACCTCCCTCCTCCTGGCCGCCCTGCCCACCTCCCTCCTCCTGGCCGCCCTGCCCACCTCACCTCTTCCTGGCCGCCCTGCCCACCTCCCTCCTCCTAGCCGCCCTGCCCACTCACCTCCTCCGGGCTTGCTCCTGATGGCCTCCTCCCAGGGAAACTTCCACTTTTGTTCTTTTGGTCTGGAATGCTTCTCCCTCCTCACCAGGTCTCAGCCCAAATGTCCCCCCAGGAGGCCTCCCTCTGTCCGGGTCCCCTCTATCCTGAGGTGGGCAGATGGGGAGGGAGAGGTCACTTGCCTATAGACTTCAGAGCAAAGTCCGGCCTTTCAATGTAATCTCCTTGTATCATCTTCATTATTTTCTGGGCCATTTTTTGCTGAGAAGGCAGAAAACACCAGCTGTGCACTGGTACATTCTTCTAGATCATGGTCCCCTATGTGTCTTCACCAAGTGACAGGAGCTGCAGGACTCCCTCTTTCCCCTAACAGCCTCCCCCTGGCCGCTGGGTGCACACAGGTCTGCCCAGGTGCTGCACTGTTGAGGAAGCCCCAGTTGCTCAGAGCCGCCACCCCGACCACTGGGTTTACTTGGTGCTTTACTGGTTTTATGTGGCAGGGATGGGGCCACATGTGGCCTTTGGGAATCTTGAGTATGGTCTTTGGACTAAATCCAATTTTTACAGAACAAACCCTTTTAATAAAGAGATCTATTCTATGAAGTTTGGATTTAGTTGAGGGGCTGCTCTTGGGGGGTCCGAAGCTCTCAGGGCACAGGAATCAGGAAGGCCTTTACTGCGATGGGGCTGTGGGCAAGCCATTGCCCCTCCCAGCCTCAATTTTCTTGCCCAGAAGTTGGTGACTATAACTGAATCTGCTTCTCCCTGTTTGGAGGTTGTGGTGAGGATTAGAGATCTACAAAGGGCCTGCCAGGTGCTCGGACTGTCCTCAGCCTCACGTATCTTCACCCTGATTGCTTCATAGCACTCCTAGGAAGTACTATCATCATATCCATTTTAAAGATGAGACAAACTCCAAAAGGGGTAATTTGTCCAAAGTCACACAGCCGGTAAGAGGCGGAACCTGCAGTTTGGTTCCAGAGCTCAGGCTCCCACCACTACACCTGCTGCCTGGTAAGAACTGCAGAGCACCTGGCATAGGAATGCCAATAAATGCCAGCTGTTATTTGCAT
Organism: Arctocebus calabarensis; assembly: GCA_963573935.1. Classification (NCBI taxonomy): domain Eukaryota; kingdom Metazoa; phylum Chordata; class Mammalia; order Primates; family Lorisidae; genus Arctocebus; species Arctocebus calabarensis. Next base: position 31,051 of record CAUYON010116276.1, on the reverse strand, counting down.
TAGACTCTTCACAGTTGTGGCAGATTCTGTTTTCTAAAAGTGGCTGCAAAAAGGTCTCCCGTTCTATACTCTTCTTTCAGTGTGACTGATCCTCTTCTCACTGAGAGACAGGGGCTAAGTTCCCTTCTCAGCAGTCTGGGATTGTGACTGTGGCGAAGCGATGCTATTGACTTCTGGGGCTAAGTCCTAAAAGGAGGTGCAAGGCCTGGCTGTGTGGGGATCCTCACTCTTGGAAGCCAGATGCCACACTGTGAGGAAACCCAGGCCACATGAGGAGGCCACATTTGAATGCTTTGATCAACAGCCTTAGCTGGCATCCAGCATTAACCTCCAGATAGGTGAGTAAAGACACCTCTAGATGATTCTGACCCAGATGTTGAGTCACCCTCGGCCTTCAAACTGTCTCAGCTGAGGCCCCAAATACCAAGTTGCCTCATTGTGTCCTGTCTGATTTCCTAACCCACAGAATCTCTGAGCATAAAATGGTTGATATAAACACAAAGTCTTGGGATGGTTTGTTATGTAGCAATGGTGACAGGAACAATAGCCAGGGTGTTACAAAGCAGTCCTTATGATTCTATTTTGTTGATGTGGAAACTGAGGCTCGGAGAGATTGATGACCTGCCTGAAGCTACACACCTCCCAAGGATAAAATATTCCCAACTCCCGCCTTGTTGACTGGGAAAATTTGTACTTATTCCTCCATAAAATTGGGTCACCAAGATATTTAATTGATGGCTCCTGTCCTGTACCTCAAGGCTAAATGTGGGCTACTTCACATTCCAAAGGTCCTGAGACCGCCTTGAGGGCAGGGACAGAAGCTAGTTTGTCCTTGATCCTAGGTTCCCAGAACAGGACCTGGCACAGAATAGGTGCTGGATGATTTGCATTTTGCATAATACATGTCTTTGAATTCTTCCTTTATTTAAAGGTAACAAACACTAGGGAGCACAAACCCTATGCCAGACATTATTCTGAGGTTTATATGAATCACCAGGGTTAAGCCTTACAACAACCCATTTTTTAGATGAAGAAACTGAGGCACAGAGAAGTTAAGTAGATTGACCAGAGTCACACAGCTTGTAGATGGTAGAGTTGGGATTCAAACTTAAGAAGCTTGACTCCCAAGCTGGAGCTTATAAACCACTATACATTGCTGCCTCTCTAAGTCAGGGTTCCCTGCTGGTACTTCCCACATGGTCCAAGTCTGTCTCCCACTACTGCAAGAGGAAATACCGGCAGAGAAAAAGGCCTCACTATGACTGCACAGCTGAAGCACTCTCCCCTCCTGGGCCTGTGTGAGGCCTGACAGAACTTTAGAGGACAGAACACTGGAAACTTGGGACTTTGGACCAATAAAAGATAAAGAGGAAGGCGTCTTTTGCAAATTCACCTGTCCGGCGCAGGTAACTTCTCCCACTTTGCAAAAAGGCACAGTGTGTACCAGAAGTGGTCCTAGAGATAGCAGTAACATTCTGGATGTTTCCTACACACGTAGGATGGTTAGCAGCATCCCTGGCTCCCCCCTCCCTCATTGGAACAACTAGACATTGCTAAGCCTTGATAGCAACCAGAAATTGCTAAATGTCCCCTGGGGAGCAAAATTATCCCAAACTGAGAACCACTGACTTATCAAAACTGAGAAAGCTGAAGCCTGATCTGGCAATCCTCAAATGGCTCAGGATTGAGCCTCTGAAATTGGGGTGGAGGAGAACTGGGGGCAAGTCAGGTAAGCAGGTTGCCCAGTTCCTCTCCCCTCCCCTGAGAAGCTGGCTGACGTTTCTGCTCCCCAGCAGAACACCGGAAGTCATTCTCTGGGAGAGCAAAACAGACGTGTTCTGTTGGGACTGGTGAAGGTTTCTTAAAGTGGACACCAAAATCACCGCCCATGAAAGAAAAATGGATACATTGCACTTAATCTAAGCTAGAAACTTTTTTTGGTCACCGCTGAGAGTAAGAAGTCATGTCATAGACTGGGAGAAAGTATCTGTAATATGTATAATCAAAGATGGGCACTTAGAATGCATAAAAAAAAGACACCTCCCCCCAAAGGCAACAAGACAAAGGTCCAAATGGCCAATGAATCCACAAGAAGACACTCAACATTATTAGCAATCAATAATGCAAATTCAAACCATAATGGCATATCACTTCTCACCTTCTAAAACGATTAAATCAAAAAGATTGTGGTGCTGGCTCGGTGCCTGTGGCTCAATGGGCTAAGGCATCAGCCATGTACACCTGAGCTGGCGGGTTCGAATCCAGCCCGCCAAATGACAATGATGGCTGCAACCAAAAAATGGCCAGGCGTTGTGGCGGGTGCCTGTAGTCCCAGCTACTTGGGAGGTGGAGGCAAGAGACTCGCTTGAGCCCTGGAATTGGAGGTTGCTGTGAGCTGTGATGCCACAGCACTCTACCCAGGGCGACAGCTTGAGGCTCTGTCTCAAAAAAAAAAAAAAAGATTGTGGTGAGGTCATGGGACCACTGGCATTTGCATATACTCTGGATGCAAGTAGAAATTGGAAAACTGTTTGGCAGCATCTAATAAAATGAATATACTTACACCTTATGATCCAGAAATTTTACACCTAGCCATGTCCACTTCCAAGTGAAATAGCTATACATGTTCACCAAATGATATATACAAGAATATTTATAGCTACTTTATTCATAAGTCTTAAATCAGAAACAATCCAAGAGTCCATCTTTAGTAGAATGGATAAACAAACCATGCTATATCAACATAATGGAATACTACTTAGTAATAAAATGGAAAAAACCTAGTGCTACATGTATATGCAACAATATGGATGAATCTCACAGACATTATTCTGAGTGAAAGAAGTCTGACATGAATAAGAACACACTGCAGGATTCTATTTATACAAAGATACATTGTATAAAAAGTGAGGCAAAAGTGAGAACATTCTCAATTACAGAAGCTAGGAATGTTCTTGTATCTTCATTTGGGAAGGGTTACATGGTTGTTTGCAAAATGTAAAAATTCATTCCACTGTATACCTAAGATTTGTGCACTTTACTGTATATTTGTCTTACGAAAACAAAAATTAAAGTGTCTCTGGATTGGAGAATACTGGATATAGTTGACGGTAAGGCTTAGATTATATGTGTGTGTATACATGCTGAATGCTGAGACACTCCACCAGCTCCCACCTTCTCTGGGGAATCAACCAGATGAAGATATATGAGTCAGGTGTTTACCAAGAAACACACCCAATGGGAAACCCATAGCACATGTTCAGAGCTAGTAGTTAGCTCTTTAGTTCCTCTGTTAAATATCAACAGTGAAATTAGGGATCAAAACAAAAACGAGGGAACCACCAAAAGAAAACAGAGTCCACACAGGAAGAAGAAAACTTCAAAAAGAAAATGGTCTTTAATAAGCTCCAAGAGGAAACCTTTAAAAAGTACCTAGTACCTATATTACTCAACCTTTTTCAAAATATAGAAAAAGAATCAATACTACCCAACACATTCTATGAGGCAATCATCACCTTGATCCCCAAACCAGGAAAAGACCCCAAAAGAAATTAAAATTATACAGAATGATATTTCTTGTCTCTACTTATAAAGGAACTCATCCCATCATGAGGGCTCCACATCCATGAACTAAATCACCATCGCCAAATGCCATAACATTTGGAATTAGTTTAAATGTTAGAATTTTCAGGGGACATTAATATTCAGTTCATCTTACAGAAGTTGTACTGTAATGGAGACTTGACATTCATCTTGGTCTTCATCTTTCAGGAGCACAAATGACCCATCAATATTGTACTGAATTGAGCTGAAATGTCCAGGTCTTATAGGTCTTTCTTGACCAGTCATGGACTATAGGCATGATCTTAGCGAGGTATTACTTTCCGGTTGAAGCCATAGTTTTGAGTACTCTGCTGACAGTACAATCTGTAGCTAGAGACAAATCTTCCCCAGTGTTCTCTTTAACTCCACATGTCTTCAAGGACCAATGCTCCTTCTAAGTCCAGGCAACTACTGTGATGGCTTTAGGAGGAAGGGTAAATTTGCTTGTCACATGCCAAATGCCTATGACATATTCATTGTTTACAAAGGGGGATAATTGGTCTTCCCTTCAGAATCTATTCAAGGATGTCAAGAATACTTCATCATATTTTCTGTCTGTCAGCTTCACCCAATGACCTGCAAATACTATGTTTTTGCCACCAACTTTCTTCATAAGAGATCTTCCCCCAATGAAGTCAAGGAAGTGACAATCATATCTGAGGAAGCCTCAGTCCATCCCAATGCTTCAAAACTCAAGGAATCACTGAGGTTCTGATCTCTAAAATTTCCAGGGAGAGGGATCATGGAAGTAACCTTGTACTTGTGATGCTGCGTAGGGCTATCTCCAAGCAGGAAAGATACTCATCATACCCCTGTCGTGTTCACTGTAAAATGTCTCCTCTCCAGCAGGGATGAGCATCAGGGAAGCTGTCAGGAGGACACAATGCCGTGAGTCTTATTCAACACAAATCTCTTAATATTCTTTTGTGGCCAATCCTGGCTGAGGGTGCTGAGGTGTTTTGAAATGTATGCTGTGATATTCTTCATTTATGGTGAGATGAAAAGATGATTTTATGAGTGCCATTGAAAAAGTCTGGCTGCTACAGTGCCCAAGAGGCAGAGGCTTGCCACTCCATGCAGGACAACATGGGGAAGCTCCAGGGCCAGTGGAACTGCAAAGTTGGTGAGGGGAAAGAATGACTAAAAACGTTTATGGTGGTTTCCTTGGAAAAGGCAAATCAAGGTAAGGTAAACAGGGCTGTCTCTAGTTGTATGGTAACTGGCCCTGTGACAATTAGGACAGGATTATTGCCAACTGCAGTGTAACAGCAGCTAGAGGTGGGTTGAGAGTATGGGTGCTGGACTGCTTGGTGTGGATGTGAAAGGTGAGTTGTTTCCTATATCTAAGAATGTGGCAGTTCTACAAGCTACAAGTGTCAGTCTCCCCAGGTCAGTAAGACTCCATATGCCACAGCATCAAGAATACAGAGGATGAGAAAACACAGTACATGGGGCCCAAGAAGTGTACTCTGAGTGATTACAGTCTAGGGGGAGAGGGAGAGCAACAGCAGAGGAACCCTCCTGTAAACTTGCCTACAAGAAAATACAGTGTTCTGGGATAGGGACATCAAAAGAGCTTTTCTAGGTGAGGTGGGTGTTGAAGTATAATCAGTAGTTTGTGGCCTGAACAAGGGTTCAAATTCCATAGGAATTCTCAAGGTAACAACAAGCAAGAAGGCAATGAGTCCAATTCCCCATGTGAAATGGTGAACCAATGAGCTGAGCCTGAGGCAGAAGCAGGAAGTGGGAGGCTGTTGACAAGTGAGCTTAGTTGACTCAGGAAGCTGTCTGTGATCATTAGGCAGGCAGTAAGCCTGTGAAGGTAAGAGATATCTTTAAAAAGTTAAGTATCTTCCATAGAAACCTAAATTTATATTTGCAGTAGGAAATTCTTTCCTCAGCTTCCTTCTATACACCAGTGGTTGTCAGCTGCAGGGGCATGGGGGGGGGCATGATTTTGCCCCATAAGGGACAGTTGACAATGAATGGAGACAGTTCTGGTTGTTGTAGGTGGGGCATGATGTGATCTATTGGCATCTAGGGATGTAGGCTAAGGACACTGCTCAGTGTTCCACATGGCACAAGATAGCCCCCTATAGTGAATAGTGACCTAGACCTAATGTCAATAATGCCAAATTGGAGACAATTTGCTACATATTTCACTGTTTCACTTTGTTATATGGACACCGAATAGGATTTTCAAACAATTTAGGAAGAGTTCTTCATCACATCCCACCTGCATCTCCCTCAGGCTTGTCCATCTCAGCTGATGCCATCTCCATTGTGAAAACTGCTCAGGTTAGAAACAGAGTGGGCTGTTGGGAATTATCCTTTCAGATTTTTTTTTCTCTTTCTCATATTATCCTCCAGGAATTCATGTTTTCTAGTTTTGTTATTTGTTTGTTTGCTTATTTGATACAGTTCAGTCATACAGAAAACAAAGTATAATCCTTCTCTCATAACGCACTCTTATAACATGGCCCGTTTTCATTATGTCTTGAATTAGTTGATAGTTTATCTAGACATGTACTCAAATAAGAGATCATGAAGCCAAAGTTCAGCACAAAATCTATGCCCCCAAATCTTTTAATCTTCTCCCCCAAGGTCAGGAAAGCAAAGTTCTGAGTCCATGTTTATCACTGACTTGATTTGCTTTTCACATGGTCTTAGAACATTTGTAGGGTCATTGCCACATAAACATCCTCAGCTACCTTTAAATTTATAAAAAGGACACTGTGTGAGTCATTATTATCTTGATCTTAGCAATTTCCTTTAATATATTCTATCCTTGTCATGTTCTGACCTTGATGCTGAATGTTGTTGCTCATTCATGTTGACTGACCTAAATAGCCAAAGTTAATAATATTTGACTAGTGCCCAGGAAAAGCTTTTCCCTATGGGTGTTAAGTCAAAGAAAGAGTCAAGATAAAGAATGGAAATAGAAGGGTGGGGGCAAGATGGCCGACTGGAGCCAGATTTCACAGAGGCTTCTATCCAGAAGGAGAGTTGAAGGACAGAAATTTAGCAAGAAAGCTGATGGTTCAGATCTAAGCCAGGAGAGATAGCTGAAGTACTCACATCAACCCTGCTGAGGCAAGCTGCAACCCAAAGGATACCAAAAAAAGGTACAAAATAAATTGCCTAGAGGATGGGAGTCTCCTCCTCCATGAGAACCGCTCACAGTGTACTCAAAACTAAGAAGCTAGCAGAGTTCAAATATCCTCTCATTTTATCCCACGGGAGAGATCCTCTAAAAATCTGATTTCCTTCCCCTAGTAGGATGCCATGGCACTCTCCTGCCAGGCATAAAACTGTATAAATTGTATATATTCTCTACCTGCCATTTTGAACTCCTAGCACTCCCCTCCACTCTCACCCCAAGGTCTGGAAGCCTGTCCCCCATGGAGTCCAGATCCTTTAGCATTTTCTTGAGGTTTGTGGATGGGGCATGGGTTATTGCTGACCTGTGCTGGCATAGGAGAGGGGAGAGGGCGCTGAGCTGAGAGGGAACCGTACAGGATTGGCAGTCCCCAAGGCACAGGTCAGCAGCTACACTCCTGGGGATATTTTGAAAGGACACACCAAGTATCTCTGGGCAATCAGAGGAAGCCAGGCATCTTCCCCAGTAGCAGCCACTGGCAGAAGAGATCTGGGATGGAAATGCAGGCCCTATGAATAAAGGAGATGCCTGGGGTCGTACCGGCCTGGGGAGAGTGCATGGAATACATGAGCACAGAGACAGTAGACTCCCAGGAAAGGTAGGGATGACCCAGAGGACTGCTTCACTGAGCCTCAGATGCACCCAGCCTTCAGGGAACATAGGTGTGACAAAGGCCGGTAGACAGAGGCTGGAATTAACATCTGAGTGCCGAGTTCTGACAGCTTTGGCCCTAACACAAAGGGCAGCCAAGTCTGGGCAGAAGCACAGATAGGACAGAATTGCTCAAATGGCATCTGATTCACCAGGGAACATAGCTGGTACACACATAAATTCTGCAACTTTGTTCTGTTCTGTCAGCAACGTCAATCAGAGGCAGGAGTGGAACTGAGTAAACTATCCCAGCCCCCATTAAACACCCAAGTTGGTCAGGCCTCACCTCCTCCTGCTGGATAGTGGCAGTGAGTGGCACTCTGACTGAGGAAACACAGATTTCCCTGTGACTGAGGCAGGCACAAACCTCTAGAGCATCAGATAATTGGAGGGAACTGGGTCACAGCCCTGCGGGGATACCAGTGATTGGGTGTGACAGAGGTGCAAGGTATGGAAGAAGGTATTAACCTTCCCAGACTAATTTATTTGCTGAATGGGTCCTTCTGACCTCATGGAGCACCACAGCAAAGCATACTTGAGCTGCAGGCAGACCCTTGCTATCTAGTTGCCAGAGACATTTTGAACTCTCCAATCTGAGACTGGTGCTGCCTGGGACAATTGATTTGGACCTCATGAACTGGGCTAATCATCTGAGGACTATCCAAAGTGGTACACTGGGTGTGTGGTTGTGGAAAGGTTTGATTTTCCTTTTCCTATTGTTGCCTGTGGGGAGCAGGTGACTTAATGGCTGGTATTTCTCCATAGCTGAGATTTCAAGAGTAACTGATTCACTAGGACCATTCATAAGAGACCAGCTGAAAATAAGACAGAGCCACTTAGCCCCACCACATCAAGAAGGACCCTAGTTTCTCAGGCCATAGTACTGTACGAGTCCTTGGCAAAGCTCTAGGGGAAAAGGTACAAACACCAGTTCCAGCTTTTGGGCAAAGGACTGGCCAATCACTACTCCTAATGCCCCCAACCCAACTTCTCCTTATCTGCTCATCTAGCCAAATGATGTAAAATAATCATGTGGTGGAATCAGCAGAAAAGCTCTGGTAACAAGAATAACCAGAGTAGATCCACACCCACAAGGAATGATTTGGTACCAAAACTGAAGTTTCCATTCATAAACAGATGTCTGTGATGTCAGAAACCAAATTCAGAATTTGGATTGCAAGTAAGATCAATAAAATAGAGGAAAAGTTGGAATTAGAAATCCAAGGAACATTTCAAAAGTTGTGTCAAGAATTCAATGAATTCAATAAAAGAATCACCAAAGATTTTGACATATTGAGACAAGAATTTGCAGCCCTCAAATATCTGAGAAATATAGTAGAATCCCTCAGTAACACAATGGAGCAAGCAGAAGAGAGGATTTCTAACATAGAAGACAAAGCTTTTGAACACTCTCAAACTCTCAAAGAGAAGAGAAATGGAGAGCAAAAACAGATCATTCTCTCAGAGATCTCTGGCATATTTAGAAGAAAACCAATATTCCCCTGATGGTGATCCCTGAAGGCAATGAAGTGGCTTAACCCAGATTATGAAAGAGAACTTTCCCAGACATGACAAAAGATTTTGAAATTCAGATAGAAGTTTCAGACCCCAGCATGACCCAACCTGAATAAGCATCCCCCAGGCACATCATAATTAACTATACTGAAGTTAATATGAAGGAGAAAATTCTGAAAGCAGTCAGAGGCAAGAAAATCAAAACCTATAAGAAGAAAAATATTAGAACAACTGTAGATCTCTCTGCTGAAACTTTTCAAACTAGAACTGGGTTGTAATCGACTTTTAATCTCCTAAAACGAAACAACTTTCAACCCAGGATCCTGTATATATCTAAACTGAGTTTCAATTATGATGGAGAAGTTAAATACTTTAATGACATACACATGTGAAGACATTTACCATAACTAAACAAGCTCTCCAGGATATTCTCAGACCAATTCTCCATAATGACCAAGGCAATCCTCCACCACAAATGTAAACTCACTCAGAAAATTTTGATCCAATTCCAACTTCCACAGTGGCAAAAAGATTAAAAATGTCCACTGGACTTTCGAAAATTATACTCAGCTTATCAATATTCTCAATTAATATGAATGGCTATAAATTGTCCTCTAAAGAGGCACAGGTTGGCTGACTGGATACAAAAACTCAGGCCAGATATCTGCTATATACAAAAATCTCATCTGACCTTAAAAGATAAATATAGACTCAGGGTGAAGGGATGGTCATCTGTATTCCAGATAAATGGAAAGCAGACAAAAGCAGGTGTTGCAATCTTATTCGCAGACACAATAGGTTTTAAACCAACAAAAGTAAGGAAGGATAAAGATGGACACTTCATATTTGTTAAGGGAAATAGTCAAGATGATGAGATTTTAATTATTAATATTTATGCACCCAACCAGAATGTGCCTCACTTTCTAAGAGAAACTCTAACAAATATGAGCAACTTGATTTCCTCCAGCTCTTTAGTAGTTGGGGATATTAACACTACTTTAGTAGTATTGGATAGATGATCCAATAAGAAGATAAGCAAAGAAATTTTACATTTAAACTTAACCATTCAGCATTTGGAGTTAACAGACATCTACAGAACATTCATCCTGACAAAACTGAATACACATTCTTCTCATCAGCCCACAAATATACTCCAAGATTGATCACATCTTAGGTCATAAGTCTAATGTCAGCAAATTTAGAAGAATAGAAATTATTCCTTGCATCTCCTCAAATCATGGTGGAATAAAAGTTGAACTCAGTAACAACAGGAATCTGCATATTAATACAAAAACATGGAAGCTAAATAACCTTATGGTAAATGACAGATGGGTCACATACTAGGTTAAAAAGGAAATTACCAAATTTTTGGAACAAAATAATAATGAAGACACGAATGATCAGAACCTCTGGGATAATGCAAAGGCAGTCCTAACAGGGAAATTCACAGCACTAAAAGCCTACCTCAAGAAAATGGAAGGAGTGGTAGTTAACAACTTAGTGGGACATCTCAAGCAACTGGAAAAGAAAGAACATTCCAATCTCAAATCCAAGAGAAGAAAAGAAATAACCAAAATTAGAGTAGAACTAAATTAAATTGAAAACAAAAGGATTATACAACAGATCAATAAATAAAAAAAGTGGTTTTTTGAAAAAGTCAACAAAATAGGTAAACCTTTGGCTAACCTAACCAGGGAAAAAGGAGTAAAATCTCCAATTTAATCAATCGGAAGTGGTAAAGACTAAATAACAACAGACTCCTTAGAAATTCAAAAATCCATAATGAATATTATAAAATTCACAGAAATATGAAAATCTGAAGGAAATTGACCAATACCTGGAAGCATGCCACCTTCCAAGATTCAGCCAGAATGAAGTGGAAATGTTGAACTGGCCCTGTATCAAGTTCTGAAATAGCATCAACTATAAAAAATCTCCCTAAAAAGAAAAGCCTGGGACCAGATGCTTTCACGTCAGAATTCTACCAAACCTTTAAAGAGGAACTAGTACCTATATTACTCAACCATTTCCAAAATATACAAAAAAAAAGGAATACTACCCAACACATTCTATGAAACAAACATCACCTTGATCCCCAAACCAGGGAAAGACCCAGCAAGAAAAGAAAATTATATACCAATATCACTAATGAATATTGATGCAAAAATATTCAACAAGGTCCTAACAAACAGAATCCTGCAACACATTAAAAATTATACACCATGACCAAGTGGGTTTTATCCTGGAGTCTCAAGGCTGGTTCAATATCTGTAATTCTATAAATATAATTCAGCACATAAACAAATTAAAAAACAAAGACCATATGATTCTGTCAATTGATGAAGAAAAAGCTCTTGATAATATCCAGCATCCCTTCATGATCAGAACACTTAAAAAAATTGGTATAGAAGGGACATTTCTGAAAGTGATAGAGGCCATCTATAGAAAACCCACAGCCAATATCGTATTGAATGCAGTTAAATTGAATTCATTTCCACTCAAATTAGGAACCCAGCAAGGTTGCCCATTGTGTCCACTTCTCTATAACATTGAAATGGAAGTTTTAGCCATTGAAATTAGGGTCAGAAGAGATCAAACTTTCACTCTTCACAGATGATATGCTTGTATACCTAGAAAACACCAGGGATTCTACTACAAAACTCTTAGAAGTGATCAAGGAATACAGCAGTGTTTCAGGTTACAAAATCAACACTAATAAATCTGTAGCCTTTATATATACCAACAATAGCCAAGATGAAAAAACAGTAAAGTATTCTATTCTGTTCACATTAGTGCCAAAGAAGATAAAATATTTGGGAGTTTACCTAACAAAGAATGTGAAAGATCTCTATAAATACAACGATGGAACTCTAAGAAAATAAATAGCTGAAGAGGTTAACAAATGGAAAAACATACCATGCTCATGGGTGGGAAGAATCAACATTGTCAAAATGTCTATACTACCCAAAGCAATATACAATTTTAATGCAATCCCTATTCAAGCTCCATTATCATACATTAAAGATTTAAAAAAAATAAATTGTTTTATATGGAATCAGAAAAAACCTGAATAGCCAAGATATTACTCAGAAATAAAAAAAAAAAAAGCAAGAGGAATTACGCTACCAGATCTCAGACTATATTACTATTGATAGTAATCAAAACAGCATGGTACTGGCACAAAAACAGAGAGGTAGATGTGCAGTACAGAATAGAGAATGAAGGTGTGAACCCAGCTACCTACTGTTAATTGATCTTTGACAAGCCAATTAAAAACTTTCAATGGGGAAAAGATTCCCTATTTAACAAATGTCATTGTGTGAACTTGCTGGAGACCTGTAGAAGACTGAATTAGACCCACTTTCACCATTAACTAAGATAGACTCTCACTGAATTAAAGGTTTAAACTTAATACATGAAATTAGAAAAATACTAGAAAAACGTGCAGGGATAACTCTTGAAGAAAACGGCATAGGTGAATATTTTATGAAGAGGCCTCCCTGGCTAATTGAAGCAGTATCAAACATACACTATTAGGACCTGATCAAACTAAAAATCTTCTGCACAACCAAGAACACAGTAAGTAAAACAAGCAGACAGTTCTCAGAATTGGAGAAGATATTTGCAGGTTATGCCTCCAACAAAGGTTTAATAACCAGAATCCACAGAGAAATCAAATGTATTAGCAAGAAAAGAACAAGTGATCCCATCTCATGGTGGGCAAGGGACTTGAAGAGAAACTTCTCTGAAGAAGACAGGCGTGCAGCCCACAGACACATGAAAAAATGCTCATCATCCATAATCATCAGAGAAATGCAAATCAAAACTACTTTGAGATATCATCTAACCCCAGTAAGATTAGCTCACATCACAAAATTCCCAAATCAGAGAAGTTGGCGTGGATATAGAGAAAAGGGAACACTTCTACATTGCTGGTGTGAATGAAAACTAACACGTTCTTTTTGGAAAGATGTTTGGAGAATACGTAGAGATCTAAAAATAGACCTGCCATTCGATTCTGTAATTCCTCTATTAGGTATATATCCAGAAAACCAAAAATCACATTATAACAAAGATATTTGTATGACAATGTTTATTGCATCCCAAATCCTAATTACTATATCATGGAAGAAGCCCAAGTGCCCCTTGACCCAAGAATGGATTAATAAATTGGGGTATACATACACCATGGAATATTATGCAGCCTTAAGAAAGATAGAGACTTTACCTCTTTCATGTTTATCTGGATGGAGCTGGAACATATTCTTCTTAGTAAAGTATCTCAAAAATCAAAGGAAAAGTATCCAATGTACTCAACCCTACTATGAAACTAATTTATAGATTTCATATGAAGGCCATACCCCAATTATAGCACAAGAATATGGGGAAAGGGCAAGCAAGGGGAGGTGAGGGGGGAGGATGGATGGAGGGAGGGTAATTAGTGGGGCCACACCTAAGGTGCATCTTAGAATGTTACAGGTGGATCTTACTAAATGCAGAATATAAATGTCTTAACACAATATCCAAAAAATGCCATGAAGGCTATGTTAACCAATTTGATGAAAATATTCCAGATTGTATACGAAACTAGTACATTGTACCCCATGATGGCATTAAGGTACACAACTATGATTTAAGAAACAAAATTTAAAAAAAGAATGGAAATTAGCCATGGGGATGTAAGACAAATCACATAATGACACTGTTCATATGATGAATCTTTTGGAGGATTTTCAAGCTTCTATGTCTCTGTGGTGCAAGGATAGTGGTTGTAAAGCTAGTGGCTTTCATGGAAGTGTAGTTTTAAAGCTGATATTCTTCTAAGCTGGTGCAGAGCTGGGGAAATGGTCAGGGGCACTGGCCATGTTAAAAATCCAGAGACTTGACTCTTGTTACTGAGGTCCACATTTGATATACACAATGTATGTGTTGCTTTTCTGAAGAATTAATGTTTAGAAGCAATCACTATTCTAGAAGATCCACATCGTCACTGCATTGATTGTTGCACAATGATCTTAGTGTGGAAAGATTAGTAGATGTTCTATGCATGATTCAAAAAGAATTTTTCTGGGCTGAGATTAGTTTGTAAGAGTTCAGACTTTTAACCTTAGAAAGAGAAAAGAGAGGGAGTAAAAGAGAGAAAAAGAGAGAGAGAGAGAAAAAGCAGGGGGATATCATGATACTCCCAAGAAAGAAAGAATGCCAACAGGTAAGGTCAAACAGTTGTAGAATTTAAGGGGGACAAAGAGGATATTTGCAGGCAAATTCACAAGTTACACTGAATGTGATTCCAGCCAAGTTGAAGGCAGACATTTTTTGCCATATGCTTCTGATCCCAAGGCCTGATGTTCATATTCCATTTTTTGTCTGGGATTTACTAAGAACAAATTTAAAAAGAAGATTTAGTTAATAGGTCTAGCAATTATAAAGAAAATGTTTTCTTCCTTTATACTTCTGGGATCTTCAATTGTTTCTGAAAAGGGAACTTGGGGTGGGGGAAATTATAACATGAAGGAAGCAGGTAAAGATGAGATTGATTTTTGCCCTTACTTAAAAACTAAGAATTAATAATGCCTCCATTATTTCATTACAAAAATCCCCAACCTTACAATTCTCAAAAGGCAAATTTATTAATCTTACAGGTAAATGCCTCAGGTCTAATAATGATTAAATAATTTCCCATGGGTTACGCATATATAGTTGGAGTAGGTACACACAACTGTTGCTTTTTATTAATATAAAATATGGCATCAATTTTGGTCTTTGCAATATTATACTTTGCAAAGACAGTATGTTCCCATATTATTTCTGCCCAACCTTTCCTCCATGCCTCCACCAAATATTTCAAAGGAACAATGCAATCAGAGATTATCTGTATGGTGCTAACACACAATTTTGTGTTTATGTGGTTGTATGTCTATTTTCTGAGTAATGCTGAAGTCTTCTATATGGCTAAATCAATGTCATCCACATCTCTTTAGCATCAGTGTTGTAGACACATGTCTATCATGTTTAAGATATCCACACATCTCTCTCGAATAAGTGAATAACTAGATTCTAAGATGAAAAGAAACACTATTGTGAAGGAAAGAAGCAGTTATTGAGAATTTTTTTTATCTAGCTAAGAGCAAAAAGTTGGTCCATGAGGATCTCGAACCATCAGTATCAGGCGGCTAACAGTGGGATAATACACTGTCAGAAAGGTGGTGTTATACAACAGCAAAAGTCGAGCATTGAAATAAACAATATTATACGTTGAAAAGACAGAATTAATGAAATAAAAAAAAATGAAGGTGGCTGCCAGAAGCAGGATGGACTGAGTGGCTTTTGCCTCAGGGGAGAACATGTGGGAGGTACTGAGGGTGTGAATATGCCTCACTTTCTGGTGGTGTCTGTGTAGGAGGAGGACCATGTAGACACCGATTGCAACCATGAGTCACAGGAACACAACATCAAGAAAGGTGAGTAGAATTGTATACATCACATCATAAATTGCTGTAGGATTTCCAGAAGAGCAGAGAACAAAATTCTGTCTCTTAGTAGAATTGTAGATATGCTGAAGGGCATGAATCTCTATAGGAGAAAATATGTTCATCAGCAGATTGAAGATCCAGCACAGAAAGCAGGAGAAGCTGATATTCTCCAATGTTGTGTCTTTGAGCTTCATTCACCCACCATTTCTAGATCTGATAGGGATGGCCTGAAAATTGCTCAAGTGGCAAGTACTACAAAGATAAAGGACTCAGGCTGTTCTATGGATTTAATTGACAAGTTTACATGCTGTATTTCCCAGGATGTTTGTTATTTCCCATATATATAACATTTGAGGTATCTCTCTGAAGGGAAGAACAAGAGGTTGGCCACCCCTAGGTTGGTGAGGATCAGGTGAGTTGGCCTTAGTGCCTGGCCTGTGTAGGCTGTGGTAGCATAGGTTATGAGCAGAAAGGTAGTCCTCAGGATACCAATCCCTGTTAGTAGCACAAACAGTAGCCCCAGGATCAAATCACTAACAGTAATTCTCATGGGATCATGGAAGACTCTGTTCAGAAAAGAGTCTGAAGATCACAGAGTTAGAACTCAGAGTAATAGCACCAGTCCCAAATATTCTACTGCTTTCCCAGTTCTAACAGGAGGCCTGTGCCCTCACTAACTCTTATTTTTGAAAATAGCAGTTACATTTAAGTGGTGAGGACCCCACACTGATGACATCAGAAATGCCATTCAGAGTGACTAGCCTGTCATGTTTCTTATTATACTCACACAGCCATGCAGGACGAAGCAGTATTAGATATGTTTTCTCAGTCCTTCAGTGTGCATGTCCAGGGCATCATCCACAGGCAAAACTTTATCTGTCATATCAAAAATGTCTCTCAAATACACCCTGTATGCAGAATAGAATTTTATTTCTTAAATATACAAAGATTAAATGTCTTGGTTCAATGTTCATTAGGGCTCATGGCCTAGTATGGGAGACACATATATAAAATATGATTACAATAAAATAAAAATCATGCCATGAATGAAGATTATGAATGCTATTGTTGAATATGTATCTGGGATTGTAGCACATATTTCCATAGAGGGATTATTAATCTCTCTATTGTAATATATACAAATTGCATTATTTTTATTATCTTAGAAAAATTTTCACCCAAATTATTTAATTAATGTTAATGTATATTATAAGTAATAAAGTAATATAAAAGCACATAGAAAAATAATTAATCTTTACCTAACCTACTATATATCATCCTACCCATGATAGGCACATGTCAAGTGTGTGTTCTTCCACAGTTTTCTTCAGTTGTTACAAAATGTGTGTGTTTCAGTAGTCAATTATCAACATAGGACTAAATTTGCTGTTTAGAAATTTAGTGAATTCTTCCTCATAAGTCTGGTATCAAAAACAAAAAAATCATACTAGATACATAGCATGAAGAAGATAATATAGCATGATGAATCCAGACATATTTAAGGAATGCAGTGACAGTTCAATATGATAAAAGTTAATAGAAAACTATGGTAGACTTATAGTAAGAAAATTCATCTGCATTTCTTCATTAGTTCTAACAAAATGATTTGTGGAAATTCAACATCACAATTTAAAAAAACACTGAAAGTTATGAGAGTTTATCGATATTTCTTAGCATGATTATGTGTTTATATTCTGGTGCTTCATTTATGTTTTGCCTTATAACAAAGAAAAAAGAACCACTACTTCTACAGTCCTGTAAGAATGAGTCAACGTAATTATTCAAGATCAAATAAATTAGCTTAAAAACTAGAACTATTTGTAGATGGCATCATAGTAGAAAAAGAACCCCCTAGAAAATCACTCATAAAAAATTAAATCAGCAAATAAAAAATTGAGGAAGGCAGTAACCTATAAAATTAATACACAAAAACGAATAGCTTCCACATACACAAATCAAAAACAGTTATATGATTGAACAGAAAGTCATATGTATAAAGCAAATCAAAAATTTTAATGTTTAGCCATACAATCAATAAAAAATGCAGAAAACTTGATGAGGAAAAGTCTTCAACACCCCAAGAGGACACCAAAGCAGCCCTGGTCAAAGGAAGATATTCATCTTTCCAGGGCAGGATAGCAAAACATCATAAAGACATCAGTACTTTAGAGATAACTAGAAAATTTACTGGAGCAACTCACTATAACAACAATATTTGTTTTTTGAAGCCAGACAATTAAACACTGAAAACTAAATGGAAAATAATATTTAAAATCATGTAGGAAGGTATAAAAGAAGAGTTGTGAGCTATGGAGCAGCTCTAACAAAAACCAGAACATACTCACAGTCCTCCATGTTAAAAGGGTTACCCTGAACACAGATAGACAAGTGGAACAGAGAAGGATATACAATTTTAAAATGAAACATCCTTATAAATATTATAAAGAAACTTAGGAACAACCCTCTGAGACCCAGACGTAGGGAAAGCTTTCTAAACTATTACTCAAAATCCAAAGTCAATAACATATTGATAAAGTTAACAATGTAAAAGCTAAGAAAAGAATTTAAATGGGGAACACTCTAAGAAAGCATAGTTTCTGTTTCTGGTGTAGTAATTTTCCTGCAAATACTAACCCAAAGGCTCTGGACAAAATATAAAATATGAATGTAAAATATGAGCTACAGAGTTCAACAGCTTCACAAATTCTTTAGTGAAGGAGCAGAAGCAGGCAGATCCTGGGGAAGGTTGACAATGGAGAGAGAAGGGTGAGTTTTCGTCTTTCCAAAACAACTCTGATACCAAGGGCAGCTGTTGTTGGTACACACAAAGTGACCAAAGACAAAGTAGATCCTGTAGTCCATTGGCCCAAAGAACCAACTCAAAAAGCTGAGGTCAAAGGCAGAGGCCAAAAAGGAGAAAGCTGTGGAAAAAGAGAGCTAAAAGATGGGACCATAGGTTAGGTGCGATTTTTATGCACGTGTCTGGAGATGCCTGAGGGCTCATGCAAATGCCAAGCTGCCCCTGGAAATTTAAGTAAGTGAGCTGAGACTTCAGCATATGGAGTTTGAGTTTAGCCAAATTAACTGTCTGCTGAAAGAGCAATAATATGTCATTGAATGTTTGTGTCACAACAATGACACAAAGTCCAGTCCCTACAATGTATGAGGAACCATCCTGAAATGATTAAACATCAACAATTATGATAAAGTGACCTATATTAAGGGCAAAAAACAATTAGTAGAGACAAACCCTAGATAGCCCAGATGTTGCAATTGACAAAAAATTGTTTTGAAGCAGATTTTATACTTGTGATCACAGTGAGAAAGAAAAATAAGTGAGGAGAAAAAGGAACTAAATAGGAAAACAAATGAAAAATCTAGAACCCAACAGTAAAGGTCCACACAAAGAAATAACTAAACATGATGGAAAAATCAAAGCATTAAACAGTTAACTAGATGTTTACCCTCATCAAAATTATAAATAGTGAACAGAACAGTGAACCCCATTTATGTAAATTGGAGAAAATGTAGACACAAAGAGAGATTGTGTGATACTACAAGATAATAACAAATATACACATTGGTTTCTGCCCCAATTTCCTGAAACAAAGTTTTTGAAACCCTTGTTAATAGGGGTGCTGGGAAAACTCTTTGTTCTAGTATTTGCTTTATCACCCTAGTTCCTGACAAAGAGCTCTTAAGTTGTTTATAATTTCCTGAGTGATGTTAGCATTTGACACAGGTCTCCTAAATCCTTTGGAATTTCCAGAGTGATGAGAGCATCTTTTACCCCAACATGATGACTCTTGGTGGGCTCCTGGGTAGCCTGAGTATGGGGCTGGTTGCCAGGGGAACCAACCTTGTGATTACAGGGCTGGAATGTTCCACATTATCCTGACCTCTCAAGAAAAGAAAGTGGTGAAAGTTTAATTGAATACCAAATACCAAAGGCCTGAAAATCACAAAACAATCATGATTGTATAAGGAAGGATCAGAATTAGAGCACTGTCAGGTTTCTGAACACAACATAACGGCACAGCACAAAATGCATCAAGAATCATGTACCTGTTTGTCAAGAAAATACTTTTCTATAGAGTAACATAGTGGGTTCCATAAAGAGCAGTGAGAATGAAGACAATATTCTGAAATCCTGGAAAAAAAATTAAAAAACTGAACTAAGAAGCTCACATTAACCTCAGCCCACATGAGCACCCTCCACTTATCCTGCACTGAGATACTTCCAGGGTCACAGGATGAAGTAAAAGAACATGAAGGGGACTAACCCACCTCAGTCAGAGGTCAAATCAGGCTGGGTGAGTTAGGGTTTCTTTCTAGTAAAATTGTGGTAAGACAACCCTGGTCAGATTCATCAGGTGAAAATATTAGCCCTGCTTCATGCCCACAATAACATGTCCATTGAAACCCATTCTTTGTGATACCAGAAAATTAATGATACAAACAGTAAAACTGACTGAGAACTGAATCTATGGTACATATTATCTAATTGTATTATATATATCCATTTGGTTATATCCTGATAACCTAAATATGGTAAATATCATTCCTCTTTGGCAGTTGATGACAAAGAGAATGGCGGAATTCAAATGTTTCAAAGTCTCACAACTCACTATGGCAGGTGAGGGAGCTGGATTCAGTAACTCAGGGCATGAGGGTCCTACTTTAGTCACTCTCCTCTGTTACAGAGAAACAGTTTCTGTGATGCCACCCAAAGTGTCTAGATTTTTCTCCAGGTGTTTGTCTTTCTCTTTTTGAAACAATTTTTAAACCAATAGCAGGAACAATCCTGAGGCAAAACCAAACAACCAACCAACTAACCAAATAACTTGAGCACTGTAAGTACCACAGACGTGGGCATCCGTTAAAAAGAAATAGGAAAATGAAAATGGAAGAGGGTGGTAAGGGACAGGTCAAACTCTAGTGACAGGCACAGTGAAATTTGAAAGCTCATGGCTGGAAAGTGCTGGAAAAATCCCTGTATCCCAAAGGGATTGACTCCCAGATGATAATGAGAAAGGACAATGAAATTGGGAGAGACCCAGTCACAGAGAAGGAAAGATGAGAAGAGGTTTGGAGAAGAATTCATCAGGAAGATGGGAATGCTAATGAAGAAACTGTTTGATTAGAACAGCAGTACTACTTTCTAATCCATTTCCCAGAATGTGGCTCATGGTCAATAAAAAAATTACCATTCTACACAATTTGTTGATGACAACAATGACTGTATGTTATGGTTTAGAACTAGGGTACAGGACTCTAGTGTATGTTAATACTCAATGTTCAGTATCAAAGAACATTCTTATCTTATTTTTCAAAGATTTAAAATGAGGAAAATATTGATATAACATTCTAAATAACAAAAGTTAACTTATTGGAACAGAAACCAGATCAATGGCCAGCCTGGCATGGGGTGGAAGCAAAGGATTCCCATAGAACATAAGAGAATTTACTAGGACAGTAGACATATTCACAATTTTGAAAATGGCAACAGTTTCATGGGTATAGAGATATGCCAAGGATTCTCAGGTTGTCCCCTGGTTATTCACACCTCAATAAAACTGTGTATGTGTTGAAGGGAAAGCAAGTGCATAGAATGTATAAACATATTTTTAAACATAGCAAGGGCCACTCAGTCCTAGTGAAGGGAAGATCAGGTCACTGATCCAGTGAGAGATTCCTGACCATATACACCTACAGATAGGTCCACTCCTTGGTGAGCAGGGTGTGTGATTGATGCTTTCCCTGTCACATCACACACTTACCACACAGAGACACAGAGTGGAAGCTTTCAGACCATTCTCCAGAATCTCAAAACCTCACCAGAGTGAAGAGAGAAATCATCCCAGTCACACCATGATAGGGGTAGCCTTTGTTTCCAGTTGCAGCTTGCTGATTGTCTATCTTTATCCAAAGTGCTGGCCTGGATTCAGGCAAAGAGACCACTGTGGCTACCTTTGCTAGGGGCCATGTGGGCAGTGCAATCCTGTGCAATATTCATAGATATTCTGTCCCTGTCATTGTCTCTTGGGTTGAGAAGCGGAGAAACTGTTAGGATTCCTGACCCATCAGCCTATAGGGCCAGAGGCAGGAACGTGAAGAACTGTTCCTGGTTCCAAAGGCTGGGTTCTCAGTGTGAAGTCCACTTTTTCAGTGGGAAAGAAAAGTAAATAAAGTCACAAACCACTATGATCCACAACCATGCAGTTTCTTAGGTGCCATCCAGGTTCTGAACCTGCCCAGGATGGTTACCCTGGGGTCGTGTATATCTGTGCATGAGTATACAGGGAGCAGGGACCACACAGCCAAAGAACCTGAATATTTACCCTGAACTCTAAATACCAAAATGTCTCAGCTCCTCTGAGTCCAGTTCTTGGGAGGCCAGACTGATGGGTGGCGCCATCCTAAAAGGAAATAGCAGGTGAATAACACAGCAATTCCATCACAGGCTAGCCCCAGCCTCAGCAATGTCCACCTCCCTGAAGCCAAGTAGCCATGACCATGGCCAGCCTGCTATGGGGTCTCCATCCTCACACTCCCCTTCATTGTCTCAGCTTAGAAGCAATCCAAGGCTTAGTGAAGCTTTACTGAGGACCCCAGTGAAATCTCTGTCCTACTTAGCTGCAGTCCTGCCCACTGAGTGTCTGGAGTCTGAGCCAAACAATAAACAGAAAACAACAACACACACCACAGTTGCTGATGTAATGACTGGAACTGGCAGCAGGACCATGGCTATAGCAGGCAGCATCCTTCTGGGGCCAAGCAGTTACGGATCATGCTATTCCCTGATTTCATCTCCCCTTGGAGCTCTAATTGCCCTGTCACCTATAAGACATTTCTACAAAGGGACCGCATCTCTCCTGGGAAAAAGCAGTAAATATTTGTTCCAGGATAAGGGTGCAGGTAATGGGGATTCTCAGACATGAACTAATCATGGAAAAGTTTCCCAAGGTCACTGCAGTGAACTTTGTTGAGTGAATAGAGTGGACAGGAATTCACAATGCTGCACTGGGATGGCCCAACCAATTTTGAGTTCTGCTTCACATCAAGATCACAGTGATATTCATGTCATATTCATGCTTAACCCTTATCTCTGCTGTTTCACTGTTAAGGCCACAACCTCTGTATGGGGTACAGGATGACATAGATATTGGAACAGCTGTGTCACAAACCAATTCTCATATCTATGCAGAGGTCTTCCAGTTACAGACATCATTCAAGCCCTTCCTTGTTTGAACCCTCCTGGGAACAGGGCAGCACAGACCACAAAATTGACTCCATTTGTAACTTCTGAAAGTTCTTTTTCCCTACTTCTGCATCCCTGCTATGAGGGTTGATGCAATTCCTTTAGTTTCACTTCCTACTTCTTTTCCTGCTACTGCTGAGGATTTGGAGAATTTTCTTGATGTCTCTTGGTATAATTTTTTGTGTACTTATTCTATTTTTTTGGATGAGTCAGTCTAGAAACTATTCACCTCCCTCCCTAGATTAAAATTATATTATTATTGTTCTTACACTACCTATTATATTTTCACCATTTCTCTCCAAATGTATTTTTTTTTTCGAGACAGAGCCTCAAACTATCACCCTAGATAGAGAGCTGTGGCATCACAGCTCACAGCAACCTCCAATTCCTGGGCTCAAGCGAGTCTCTTGCCTCCACCTCCCAAGTAGCTGGGACTATAGGCGCCCGCCACAACGCCGGGCCATTTTTTGTTTGCAGCCATCATTGTTGTTTGGCGGGCCCGGGCTGGATTCAAACCCGCCAGCTCAGGTATACGTGGCTGGCGCCTTAGCCCATTGAGCCACAGGCGCTGAGCCTCTCCAAATGCATTTAAGTTTATAAATTATACATCGTCATTGGTTTAGCTCTTCTATTGAAATATTTTACTCAAATTCCAATTAAATAAAAGTTTTTTTATGTCTATGGTTTAATGCATTTAATGCTTAAGCTTAGTTTTCTTATTTACTTGTCTGTTTGTCTTTTATGGATAAAATTATTTCAGCATGTTTTCCAGGAAATTCATAGTAATTTCATTCCTTCACTTCTTCCATGCTCCACAGTGGTTTTCTGCACTTTATGCTTGACAGATTTATTTATTGGAGGCAAATATTAATGTTATATTGAATGCTTACTCAATAGCTATTATGCAGTATTTCTTTCCTTATATTGATCATCCCACAAGGTCAGACATGTAAATTCTAAAATGTCATCCTCGAAAATGTGCTACATATCCCATTGCTGAATATCGTGATAGTTATCTTTAAAGTACTCGCCCTGGGAAGCTATGTACAGACTCCAATGCCTACAACATCCTTCAAAGCAATTTTGTTGTTGTTGTTGGGGATTCATTGAGGGTACAAGATGTCAATTTATACTGATTGCAGTTTTTAGGTAAAGTCCCTCCTATTATTGTGTCTTGCCCTCAAAAGGTGCGTCACACACCAAGGCCCCCTCCTACGTTCCCACTCTCTGCTCTTCCCTTTTCCTATCTCCCTCCCTCTTTCCCTCTCTCTGTTCATCCTTTCCCCCAAGGCCCACTCACCTTCTCTCTCTCTGCTCTTCCTGTCTCCACCCCCATTGTTTATTAAGTCATTAATTGTCTTCATATCAAGATTGAGTACATAGGATTCATTCTCCTCCGTTCTTTGTTATTGTTGCTGCAGTTTTTGGCCAGGTGCCACATTTGAACCTGCCTCCTCCAGTATATGGGGGCCAGAGCCCTACTCCTTGAGCCACACGCCATGTAATCCTTTTATGTTATAAATTACCATCCGCTTTAAGACGGATTTCCAAATGAACCCTGTATTCATTCAACAAACATGCAGTGAGTGGACAATGCCTCCTTGGGATAATGCCAGAGACGTGGGCACCAACTTTGCCTTCGTCCCCAAAGTTTGGAGATCGAGGCAGGATTCTTTGAGAAGGTGGTGTCTGAACAAACACCTGCTGGGTGAGTGGGTGAGGGATGGTGATATGGAAGACCAGGTTCCTTCCTGAGAGAGCGTGGCAAAGCCTGGGGTTCAGAGATGGGCAAATAAACCTTACCGAATACACAGGACCCCTGCCTGGCTGGGCAGACACAGAATGAGGCAAATCAGAGTGAATATTGAGGGTAGGGGGCACTCAGAGAAGGTAGGAAAAGTAGAGATAATTCTCACAGGCCACGATGAGAAGCGTGTTTGGTATCCCAGGAACAACAGGAGAGCATGGAATGAATGGGTCTGCGCAGAACGCAGTGTGTTCAGTCATATAATCGCCTCTTCCATGAGGTCGAGAGCCTTTTGGACTAAAGAAGACCAAGGCTGGAAATGGGAAAGGTGACAGCCAGGAGGGTGTCGAGACAGAAAGGAGGTGACAGCCAGGAGGGTGTCGAGACAGAAAGGGGAACGCAGCGAAAACTTCCACAATGGAAGTCGCAGGCTGGCCCAGGGGATGCTTGGTTTCAAGAGACAAGACAGGGTGATCAATTGATGTGCGCACTTTCTCACGGACTGACTTCGATGTCATTTGTTATTGTTTCCTTGTTCCCACCACCTTTGAGAAAGAACTGTTGTCAGGAGAGGTTTTCTCTGAGTTTCATTTTGTTTTGTTTGTTTTGTGTTACTTTACTTTTGTTTTATTTTATTTCATTTTACTTTATTTTACCTTATTTTATTTGTCAGGATCTGGGCTCCACTCTGTCACCCTGGGTAGATCACGGATGCATCGTCATAGCTCAGGGCAGCCTCCAACTCCTGGGCTCAAACAATCCTCCTGTCTCAGCCTTCTGAATATCTGGGGCTGCAGGTGTGCACCACCACACTCAGCTGTTTTTTTATTTTTTTGTATAAACAGGGATCTTGCTTTGTTGTCCAGCCTGGTGTCAAACTCTCAGCCTCAAAAGAATCTCCTTTTGGATCATTTATTCAAATCTTTGCCTCATAAGATTCTTCCTACCTCAGCTTCTCAAGTACCCAGGATTACAGGCACGCAGCCCACACTCTGGCTAACTTTCTTTTTTTTTTTTAAGAGCCAGAATCTCATTTTATCGTCCTCGGTAGAGTGCTATGGCATTACAGCTCACGGCAACCTCTAGCTCCTGGGATTAGGTGATTCTCTTGCCTCAGTCTCCTGAGTACCTACGACTACAGGTGCCTGTTACAACCCCCAGCTATTTTTTTGTTGCAGTTTGGCTGGGGCCGGGTTCGAACCCACCACTCTCGGTATATGGAGGCAGTGCCCTACCCACTGAGCCACAGGTGCCACCCACCTAGCTAACTTAAAAAAAAGGTTTTTGCATACATGGGGGTCTTGCTAAATTGTCCAGGCTAGTCTCAACCTCCTGGCCTCAAATGATTCTCCTGCCTCAGCCTCTCAAAGAATAGGTGGGACTACATGTGTGCGCCACCAGGCCTGGATAATTTTTTAAAAAATATTTGCACAAATGAGGGTCTTGCTGTGTTATCCACATTGGTCACAAATCCCTAGCCTCAAATAATCCTGCCATCTCAGCCTCTCAAAATGGTCACGTCATAGGTGTGAGCACCAGGCCCAGCTAAAAGGGCATGAGAATGAAATAGCTGAGGTCACAGCAGGAAGATTCCAGGCTGTTTCATTCTCGATGGGCAATAATAGAGCTCAGCGTGAGGGTCCAGGAGCAAATGGCCACTGCTGACCTCCGAGTCACTGGGAATTGTGTGAGGCTGCGGCAGGAAAGTGGTTTGATGAAATAAGGACTGCGGCCTCCCAGTTAATAGCATAGAGATGGCTTCCACATGGGAAGCTGCCTTTTCTCTCCCTGGCTGGGAGAGGTCGTTAGTATAATTGGGACTGTATTTCTCTTTCTATTATAGAGTCAGGGACTGCTGTTGTTTTCAGTAATGCAGGGGGAACAGGGCACTGGGGCATTGTGAACGCCCGTCTTGGCTGAGTCCGTAACTGATTTCATAACTTGGGGCGAGTTGGTGGAAACGTGCCCTTGAAAGGGCCACGGGACAAGTCTCTGGGGATCCTCTGGACAGAAAACATCTCTCAGGTCCTTCTGCGGCCGTCTCCATGCTTCCAAGACAGGCGGTATCCCCTCAGCTTCGAACCTCTGTAGACACAGAAATTGTGACCCCACTGTTGCCCTTTAACGACATTCTAAGGAAAACTTACGGCTCCATCATATGTCTTGACACCACTCTTCTTGAGCTACGTTAAACATTCAGCTTTTTTCTTCCCAGTACCATTTTCCAAATCTTTTTACCTTTTTGGTATCCCCTGCACATACCTATTTCTTGAAAATAGCCTTGCACACTTGAGCACGCTTGGTGTACCTGCAGCCCCTATGTGATGTTTTGTTAGTAACTTTCACGTCCCAATGGGGTCACATCATTGCAAAGCGTTTGCATGGACACCTGCACTGTTTTCCCCGAAAAGCAGAGAGAGAGGAAAGAGTGGTTTCATTGTAATCTCTGCGAGACTTTGTGTTTGGGACAGGGGTCTTTTGTCCCCTCACAGACAAACGAGCAAGAGAGAGGTACAGAGGGGCAGGTTTATGTTATACGTTGCCGAGAGCAGCAAAATTTGACAGCTTGCCTGAGCAGTAATGTTGACAGATGCCCAGAGAGAGATGATGGCAGATGGTGACAACATCAGGGGAGCATTTGATTCCCGGCTGCAGAAGTTGTACCCAGAGAGGAAACCCAAACACGGGGGAAAGGAAGGTTGTGTTGCTCTGCAAGCACAAAGCGTCCGCTTTGCATATGAGCCGGAGAGAGAGACCACCAGGGTCCCTCTGAAAACTGGGAGAAGAATTCCTAGAGAGCTCAACGTTTCCCCGAGTAACAGGACCTAAAAATCAAAGACA
This sequence comes from Arctocebus calabarensis, assembly GCA_963573935.1. NCBI lineage: Eukaryota > Metazoa > Chordata > Mammalia > Primates > Lorisidae > Arctocebus > Arctocebus calabarensis. The sequence continues at coordinate 3,800 of CAUYON010116276.1, read as the reverse complement.
GAGGAGGAGAGGGAGAGAGAGAGTGAATGCCCGTGGCAATGATTTGAAAGTTAAATTTGTGGTCCCGGCTTGAAACCCAGTTTTTTTCCTTTTTGATTGCATGTTTTTCATTATAACTCAGATCTATAGGTCCTGAGTTTTGCACATGTTGCAAAAACTCTCATACTGTGTCTAATCTTTTACGTATTTGTGCCTGATTTTCCTACTTTCTGAGAGAGAGAGAAGGCAACCTACCTGGCTTTTCCTCCCCCCTTTTTTTTACTTGAAGGATGTCTGATCCTTAGTGTACCAACTCTTTTTACTTCAGTGTTCAATTTTATCAGGGCTAGCCGTGTCACTGGAGTTATGTGTAATAATTTCATTTTGCTGTGAAATTGAGCATGGCTTTCACATTGAGGGGCTATTTTCCAAAGGCACTACCCAGAAGCAGAGGAGGCCCCTGCCATGCAGAACTACATTTACAGACATACAGCTGGTGCTCCAGGCCGCTCTTCTTCTAAACAGTTCCTGCCCCGAAGGACCAAGGAAACAGGTGTTGCTGCAAATTTACCATCTAGGGTTTGCAGGAAAACTTCTGTATGCATGTCCAGGGGCTGCTATTAACACATTAGCACAGACCAGGTAGCTAAAAATAATAGCAGTTTATTCTCCCCAGGTCTGAGCTGCAGGTGTCTCAGGGCCGCTCCCTCCACAGGCCCCAGGGGAGGCTCCTTCCTGCCTCTCCCAGCTCCTGGGGGCTCTAGGCGTCCCTGGGCTTGTGGCTACATCACTCCAGTCTCTGCCTCCATCTCCACTGGCTTCTCCTCTGTGTCTGTGTCCCCTCTGCTGTCTCTCAGGAGGACACCTGTCACTGGGTTTAGGGCCCTTCCTAATCCAGGATGGTCTCATCTTGAGATGCCGCACTAATCACATCTGCAGAGACCTTATTTCCAAATTACATTCTGTTCATAGGTAATGGATGAAAGCTCAGAGATATTTATTTTGAGGTCACCATTCAACCCATTACACTGTATCCAGTTCCTTCTGGAGCCCCACGGGAGGCTCCTTCCTGCCTCTCCCAGCTCCTGGGGACTCCAGGTGTCCCTGGGCTTGTGGCCACATCACTCCAGTCTCTGCCTCCATCTCCACGTGGCTTCTCCTCTGTGCCTGTGTCTCCTCTGCTGTCTCTTAGAAGGATGGTGGGTATTGTATTTAGGAACCAGCCCACTTCTCTCATGCCAAACAATCTCAAGAGACCTCATCTCATCTGCAAAAATCCTTCTACATCAGTGGTTCTCAACCTGTGGGTCACGACCCGTTTGGGGGTTAAATGACCCTTTCACAGGTGTCGTCTAAGACCATCCTGCACATCAGATACTTACATTATGATTCACAACAGTAGCAAAATTACAGATATGAAGTAGCAACAAAGATAATTTTATACTTGGGGGTCACCGCCACATGAGGAACTGTATGAAAGGGTTGAGGCATTAGGAAGGTTGAGAATCACTGTTCTAAATAACATCCCGCGCACAGGTTCTACGTTTAGGGTGTACATACATCTCTTGGACGCCCTCATTCAACTCACCACAGCTTCCACTTTAGATATTTAGCCAGCAGCTTGTGGAGCAAAGTGGGTTTCTGTGTGTTTTTACAGATAGAAAAAGGAGCAATAATTGTTTGTAAAACATCCCCCAGACTTGTGTGATGAGTTTATAAAAAGTAGCAGGGAATCACGTTGTCACTGGTGCCTTTTGAGAATTGAATGGATGGGTTGGGGGGGAGCTAAAAGCGATTAAAATCTCACACCTCCCACCTGCTCGCCAGACAGCTTTAATGTTCCAGAAGCAGCAAAAGAAATAGAGTTTCTGAGAGAGCAGAATCGTTTTGCATGTTTATGTCAGTGGAAAAAGTCTCCGGGTGGAAAAATCTAGGGGGATGAATAGGGAGTAATTTTCAAGTCTTCTTTCATCAGAGACAGAGCGTGATGAATCAGAGATAAAGAAAAGAGAAGCATGTTTTTCTTTAAGGAAAGAATCTTAAGGTTGGGAGTGGTGCAATTGCTTTTGCACAGAAGGTGGTATCTCAGTAGAAAGAGACTGTGAAATAATTATTCTTTGAACCTTCCTTTTTTACATGTTATGCTAATCTGGTTGAACACAGGAATTGCCCTGGGACTCAAGCTTTACACATCTATATGAGATTCTATGGATAAACAAATATGCCTGCCTATACTGGTTTTGAGTTATTGGTAAAATTAAATGAACAGTATTAAATGAACACTAAGCCTTCCTGGGTTTTCAAATGCTTTGTATACACCCAGCTTTATTTATAGGAGAAGTATATTATCTTATACTTCACGCACCAACTCTTATTTTTTTTTCAATGCATGTGGAAATTTCACTCACATCTGAAAGATTCTTTCACTTAAAATAATATATAAGTCTACTATGCTTTAGAAACGGTGCAAATCCACTCAGAAGCTAAATTCTCCAGCTCTCTAATCATCGGTTGTAGAGTTGGAATAGGAAGGGGAATTGTTAAAACGTTGAAAAAAATTCCAAACAGATGGATAGCTCATAAGCCGTAAGGAATCAATGACTCGTTTCAAATGCATGAGACAGTCATTTAAAAAAAAACTGATGATGAAACCATAGTTGGAGCACACACACAAAATGACCTATGGCAAATTTTATTTACACCAGGCGCATGTTAAGTTCATCATTGCCTCTGGTTAATGCGTATTCCAGATTGTGTGACACTGTGGATAAAATTTAGACCCGGTGTTGTTTTTTGTAGACTTACATGGGAACGTTGACAGAGTCCAAAGGGAAGCACAGCTTAGCTGGCTTGGGGGCCAAACGGCTCTGATCACTTCCTGCAGGGAGAGAGGGAGACGTCTTTGCAAATGCACCCTACCCAGCACATTCCGCTGAAAATGTGGTGGATGCTTGGCCTCACATGATTATACCAGTGCAGTAGCTCGGTAACATCATGGAAACTTACACACAGAGAGAGCTACGTGATGGATGGATGGATGGATGGATGGATAGATAGAAGAGATGGACAGATGGATGGATGGAAAGATAGATTGATAGATAGATGGATAGATAGATACAAGAGATGGATGGATAGATAGATAGATAGACAGAAAGAAGAGATGGATGGATGGATGGATAGATAGATAGATAGATAATAGAAAGAAAGAAAGAAAGAAAAGATGGATGGATGAATACATAGATAGAAGAGATGGATGGATGGATGGATGGACGGACGGACGGATGGATGGACGGATAGATAGATAGATAGAAGAGATGGATGGATGGATAGATAGATAGATAGATAGAAGAGATGGATGGATGGATGGATAGATAGATAGATAGATAGATAGATTGATAGATAGATAGATAGAAGAGATGGATGGATGGATGGACGGACGGACGGACGGACGGACAGATAGATAGATAGATAGATAGATAGATAGATAGATAGATAGATAGATAGATAGAAGAGATGGATGGATGGATGGATGGATGGACGGATAGATAGATAGATAGATACAAGAGATGGATGGATGGATGGATAGATAGATAGATAGATAATAGAAAGAAAGATGGAGACTTTACCTCTTTTGTGCTTACATGGATAGAGCTGGAACATATTCGTCTTAGCAAAGTATCTCAAGAATGGAAGAAAAGTATCCAATATACTCAGCCCTAATATGAAGCTAATTTATAGCTTTCATATGAAGGCTAAAACCCAATTATAGCACAAGAATACAGGGAAAAGGGAAAGGGAGGGGAGGGGAGGAGGGAGGATGG
>CAUYON010116273.1:0-39239 GCA_963573935.1 Arctocebus calabarensis | reverse complement strand
CTGGGGCAGGCTGTCCTCCCCCTTACCTCAGTGCACACAGTCTCAACTCTTCTTTCTGGGTGAAAAGCCTCCTTTTCCTGATGTAGAAAGCCTGGCCGCTGGCATCCTTCCGGGTCTGTGTGTATGCCCAGACTCAGAAGGGCTTTCCTCTAATGTTGTTGTTTCTCCTCGGCTTAACCCAAGTCTGTGTCAGGACGGGAATCGACTTCTACTTTCCAGGCTGTGCTGTGATCCCAGAGAAGCTGCATGAACTCAGTGAGTGGAGGGTGGTGGCACAGAAGAACTGGGGTAGGGGATTCCTCTTTACCATCCTCTGGCTCATCCTTGACCTTGCTGTAAATCCTCCCAGTAGCAAGTGGGGCACGTGAACAGTGAGTGTAAACTCCGCTCACCCAGCACAAGTTGCCGGGCTGCCTCTTGCCTGAGCACGAACTGTCCCCTGCTCTGGGCCACCTGCTGGCATAAGGTTTATGATTTGATGGCCAGTGAGCTTCTGAGGGAGTCAGGAGCGGGGGCCTCGGTGAGGTTCAGCTGCGGATTCTCAGCTCCTGGCCAACATGTGGCCCACCATGTCGCTCAGTTCCCACGTGGACACGGAGAGTAGAGTCTTCCTTCTACCTGGCTCCCCCACGGCAAGGTGTGGCGGGTCAGCAACGCCGCAGGCATCGGTGGGGGAGGGAAGCAGCTTTGGAGGCCACCCCTGGGCTCCTCCTCTTCCCACGGGTGCTTTGTCACTCCGACTACCTGCCAGCTCTTTCTCCTTCCATGGGAACGGACCGGCCACTCTTCAGATCAGTAGTTCTCAGAGTGTGAATCCAAACCAGTGATGTGAGTGTAAACTCTGCTCACCTCGCACAGGTTGCCAGGCTGCCTCCTGCCTGAGCACGAACTGTCCCCTGCTCTGGGCCATCTGCTGGCATGAGGTTTATGACGCAGCCTGAGTTCTCACCTCCCCTGGAAACTTACTAGAAATGCAGGTGTGCAGGCCCTCAGCCCTGAGTGAGAGACCCTGCGGGTGGGCCTGGCAGCCTGAGCTCTTCTGCGCCTTCCCGGTCCTTCTCCTGCCCCTGCAATCTGAGGCCTGGTGCTCTGGAGGACTCGGAGCATCTCCTCCTCTGCTCTGCTGCCATCAGATTTGGGCACGGGTGGGAAAGGAGAAGTCGGGAGTATAGAGAACCGGGTAAGGCGGCTACTTCCATTCCATGGTAGGGAGCAGAGGGCCTGTGTGTCCTTGCCTTACCTGCTGTCACCTGCACTGCGTCCCTGCTTTCCTGTCGAAGGCATGTGACCTTCACGACAGTGGTTTTAGTTCCTGAAGAACCTCAGAATTAGAAACGAGTCCTCGTGCATGGCCATCACATGGGCCTTCTGGTTGTGCCCTCTGCAAGGCTCCCAGTTTTATCTGCTGGGCGTGGTTTAGTGGTTGGTTCACAGCCCAGGGGTGGGAAGACAGCTGGTGGGGTTCCCGAGAGGTTGCTGTGTGACCCCAAGGCCCAGCAGGCTGCAGGAGGTCCCCCCCATACCCAGGCATCTCTCCTCCTTCCTCTCAGATGGCATCTTAAAATGCCAGAGCCTGGAACAGATCTGGACATTTTTTAGCTACTATTTATTCCTTTAAGCATTTTATTGTTTTCCCTAGAAAATTAGGAGGAAACCCCCCCAAAATAAGGCTCTTTATTTTCCTAATCTTATATATTTCTAAGTATATTAAGTTTGACAATTTTTTTTCTTTTTTGAGACAGAGCTCAAGCTGTTGCCCTAGGTAGAGTGCTGTGGCATTACAGCTCACAGAAACCTCCAATTCCTGTGCTCAAGAGATTCTTCTGCCTCCGTCTCCCAAGTAGCTGGGACTGCAGGCGCTCGCCACAATGCCCGGCCATTTTTTGGTTGCAGCCGTCATTGTTGTTTGGTGAGCTGGGCTGGATTCGAACCCGCTAGCTCAGGTGTATGTGGCTGGTGCCTTAGCCACTTGAGCCACAGGTGCCGAGTCAGTTTGACAATGTTAAGAGCAAATCAAAGTATAAGCAATATGTTTCCTGCCCTATTTAAAAAGCCAACAAATTAGTCTAGGTCTTTAATGGCTCTTACAAGGATTAGCCTTAAGCCTACAATGATTAATCCTGCCAGTTCCTCTTCCTTCTCTAAAACCTAATTGCCCTCTACTTCTCCTCTTTGCCAGTTAATGTAAATTAAAAAATAGTTTGCTAATGTTGTAATGCCTCCTTATTCCTATGGACCATAGATAACATATTTGCCCTGTTAGAGAGGCCTTGGGTGTCTGCACTACAGCTTTTTACGGGTGTTAGCTTGTGGGTGTGAGAGATTATAGGCTTGAGACTCATCAGATCCCTCAGAACACAGGTCGGGAGCTGCCTGTACCCCATTGTAAAGTTTGGAGTCCCCAAGACCATCTTTGATTCTGACACCGACTGTAAGGTTGGAGATCTCCAAGACCATGCTCAGGCTTGATGATTTGCTAGAGGAACTCACAGAGCCCGGAAAAACAAGATTCCTGTGTGTCTGAACCCAATACTCAGTTTTATTACAGTGAAAGGATCCAGATAAAAGTCACCAGAAGGAAGAGGGGCTAGGGCGGAGTCTGCAGGTGGCACACACAGAGCTTCCAGGCGTGCTTCCCAGCAGAGGTGAGCAAACAGCGCCCACTTCCTCCAGCAGCCATCATGACAATCTGCACCGAACACCAACGGAGTGGGGTGAGGGGGGAGAGCTCACCCAAGCCTGCAGCATGCAGTTTTTACTGGAGGTGAGTCCCACAGACATGCTGACCTTAGACCCAGCCCCTCCAGAGACTGAGCAGGTACCACGTGACTATAAACCACACTGCCAGCACAGAGCATCTGGCAGGGCCAGGTAAGCACAGGTACTCTTATCAGGCAGAACGTCCCAAGGGCCTATAGCTTATCTCGCAGCAGTAGAGGGCAGAGGTCAGACTCGACACAGGCCAGGCTGAGGCTTTACTGCGCTCAGGGCTACTCAAAGCGTCAGCCAGGATCTGCTTGTTCCTGGATGAGGACAGCAGCTGATACTTATGCTCAGAAATGTCTCTACTGATTTGACAGCGTGTGTCCATTAAATCTAATAATGAAATATCCTTTTGCTTGCCTATTAAAAAGTTTACTTTTCTAGTAACTTATTTTTTATCATATTTTACAAAATGCTTAATGTGCAATGGATAGGATTTTTTTTTTTTTTTTTGAGACAGAGCCTCGAGCTGTCACCCTGGATAGAGTGCTGTGTCATCACAGCTCATTGCAACCCCCAATTCCTGGGCTCAAGTGAGTCTCCTGCCTCCGGCACCCAAGTAGCTGGGACTACAGGCACCCGCCACAACGCCCGGCCATTTTTTGGTTGCAGCCGTCATTGTTGTTTGGTGAGTCCAGGCTGGATTCGAACCCACCAGCTCAGGTGTACATGGCTGGCGCCTTAGCCTGTTGAGCCACAGGCGCCGAGCCTGGATAGGATATTTTTTTAAAAGTAAAACTTAGTCGTCACTGATGGTCAGAGAAGCACTGACCTATAGTCTGTGCCAACTGTGCTCCAACCAGGTCTGATCTACAGCTGTGGACTGGGACATGGCATTTCAGCTTTGTGATTTTCAGGGTTCTCTTTGGTAAGATGGAGCAGGAGTAGGTGAACTAGATCAGCATTTTTTTAAACTTTTATTTTGACTATGGGAAGAAAATATATTTATATCATGACCTAGTAAGTTGCTTTTCCTTGTTACAGGCAAAGCAATTTATCCTTCCTATTTTAATCCTCCTATTCTCAACTATGTCATCTAAAAGGAAGAAAGTGGGTCTGTACCCACTACACTGGTTTCAAGACCTGCTCAGGGCACCCAACCTGACATGGGAAACAATGTTAGGTGACCTTTAAGGTGACTTCCTGCCTCTGGAGAGACTTTGAACAAGATTCCTGTGTCTGAACCCAAGGCCAGGTATGTTCCAGGGCCAGGCTGGGGTTGAACTCTGCAGATTACTAACCTGCTCTTAGCTGGTTTTCTCTGACTGGACTAAGCAGGAAGTTTTCTCTCTTTATTTCTTGGGATAATTTTTTTTTCTGTTTTTGAGACAGAGTATCACTATGTCACCCTCGGTAGAATGCTGTGGCATCACAGCTCCCACAAACCTCAAACTCTTGGGCTCAAGTGATTCGCTTGCCTCAGCCTGCCAAGCAGCTGGGACTACAGGCACAAAAACAAATGCCCAGGTATTTTTTGTTTGCAGTTGTCATTGATGTTTAGTTGGCTCGGGCCGGGTTCGAACCCGCCACCCTTGGTGTATGTGGCTGGCACCGTAACCACTGTGGTACGGGCACTGAACCAGGGATAAAAATTTTTGAAACCCAAGATTTTCATGCAAGGGCTCACCTGCTTATCATCATCATACGTAGCATTTGTGGCAGGGGTGGCACAGGCGTGTGGGTTAGTAGTAGCCATCGTGTTGAGTTTTCTCTGTGAGTGTGCTCACATCTCGTTTACGAGTAGGTTTGCTTTGGGGTTACTCGAGGGTATCCTCCTAGCTCTATGCACCACCCGTCTCCTCTCAAATGCGTTATTATCCTCACTGACTCCACAGACCACCCCAGACTCCAGCCTAGGCAATTTCTGATGTCTCCTACGGGTCATCTGTGCGCTCACCAGCTCTTACGTGACACACAGAGCATGGCTGTAGCTCAGATGGTTACCAAGAGTTACAAAGAAGGAAGTAGATTCTATCTTTTTTTTTTGCAGTTTTTGGTTGGGGCCTGGTTTGAACCCACCACCTCCGGCATATGGGGCCGGCGCCCTACTCCTTTGAGCCACAGGCACCATCCGGAAGTAGATTCTATTAAAAAAAAGAAAAAGAAAAAGATCTCTGCTCCCCTCTTAGCTGAAGCACTGCCCCCCACACTGCTCCTGGTGACGCATTCTCCTTCCTGAAGGTGAAGGACACTGAAGGAAGGGCTGAAGGAACACTTCTTAGCAACAGATGCCGCTGATGATGAACTGATAGGAGGGGTTTGGCGGAAACAAGTGCCCGTTCCTTCCTTTGATTAATATGGAATTTAAAAATAGCTCAGCTGTGTCAGCTGGGAACTCACACGTCAGTTCCCGGAAATCCATAGCAGCTCGCTGGGCGGGAGGGCGGAAGGGCCGAATCACAGGGAGCAGACACGTCCCGGGATGACCAGCTTCCCTCACGAGGCCCCCAGTTGATGTCCTGCACGTTATGGAAGGGACGGTGTCCTTGGGAGAAGGGTGGGGGGAGATTCAAGCCAGCACAGCAGGGGATTCCACAGTGCTTCTGTGTCCCACAAAAGGGACCTTCACATTCACACTTTCCCTTCCCTTCCGCCATGTTCTGGGATTAGGCTTTATAGCAGAAAGTTCATTTTCACCTAAATCTTAGGAAGACAGCTGGAGCCAGATTCTGGGCTGAGGCTCCTTCCGAGCAGGCAGCTGCCTGGCCCTGGGGCTGCTGCTCGGGAGGGTGAAGGCAGATGTGGAGCCCACAGCATGGGCAAACATGGAAGGCACTGGAGAAGCAGAATCTGCAGGGAACCAAGGGAGGAGGGCAGAGGGCAAAGGCAGGGGGCCACGCCTTGCCTGGTGTCCTCATGTGGGAGTGTGGGCAGGAAGCAGGATGGCCGCAGATGCCAACTGGAATAAAGACAGCAGTGTCACGGAGCCCAGGGGAGAGCCTGGGCAGCGCAGCTGTGCTTTCTCCCCAGTGCTCCCAGCTGACTGGCTCCAGGGGGCCTGGGTGCTCAGCACCATCCATGCTCAGGGATGGTAAAGAGACGGCAGGTTGAGGCCACAAGATTTGGCACTGGCAATCTTGGTGAGCACCCTTCTAAAGCATGCTGCAGAGCGGGGACGCTGGGGGTGAAGGAGGTGAGGAGGGCAGGAAATGGAAGAGGTGAGAACGGGTTACTCCCAAGACACATGGCAATGAGAGGAACGAGAGCTTACAGATGAGAGCTCAGCAAGGAAGATGCTTTAGCTTTTTGTTTTCAAAGCAGCAGCAAGGTCTGGTGGCATCAAAAAGCAACAATGGCTCGGCACCTGTTGCTCAACGGACTACGACACCAGCCACATACACCTGAGCTGGTGGGTTCGAATCCAGCCCGGGCCGCCAATGACGGCTGCAACCAAAAAAATGGCCGGGCGTTGTGGTGGGCGCCTGAAGTCCCAGCTACTTGGGAGGCAGAGGCAAGAGACTCGCTTGAGTCCAGGAATTGGAGGTTGCTGTGAGCTGTGATGCCAAAGGCACTCTATCCAGGGTGACAGCTTGAGGCTCTGTCTCAAAAAAAAAAAAAAAAAAGCAACAATGAAAAGAGAGAAATTGAAGACGCAAGAGAACTAATGGACAGGCACACATGGCCACAGAGAGAGGTAAAAAGCACTGGAAATCAAGAAGGATTAAAAACCTTCCCAACAGGTAGAGTGAACACTGTTCGGGGCATGGGCATGTTAGTAGGCATGACTTGGGTATCATAAAAGCTATCCATGTAAAAAAACACCTGTACCCCCTATTATTCTAAAAAACATTAAGAACAGAGGTAAGGGGCTGGGTCCTAGGGTCATGGAGAGAGGGGCTGGAGGAGACAGGTTCAAATCCTGCTTTAACAAGTAGGAACTTTCTCTAAAGGGAGAAAAAGTAAATGGACAAAGCCAGAGCTTGTTTTTAGTAGGGAGAAGGGATAACAGAGCTCCGGCTGGAAGGTCTCCTCACTAATGGAGGAGGTGACATTTTCTATTGTGATATGATTTTCTGGTGAATGCTCACGTCCCTCTTATTCCTTATTATTAACCCCAATATTATTTGGAGCAGCAAAGCGTCTAGCTGAAACATCACATTTCCCAAACGTCTTTGCAGTCAGCAGTGGTCACGTGACTCAGCTTTGCTCATGGAAGAATTTTGGGTCAGGGTTTCCGTGAATATTCTTCAAGGGGGCTTGATGGCTGCAGCAGCTATATTGTGACCATGAAGTGACCTTGAGGATGAAAGCCAGTGCTAAGAATGGCAGAACAGGAAGTTGGAACGACTTCACTTACTACATGGTGGAGCTGCAGACCTGGATTGCCTGGCTCAAGACATTTCTAACCAATAAGCCATGGTTATTTGGAGGTTTTGTTATGCATAGCCAAACACAATTCCTATCTGGTAAGGCTGGACGTTGGAATGTGTGTGTGTGGCGGGTATGTTAGAACAAGTGGATGAGGGGGTTGAATTTCTGCCTTGCTCCATAGACGCTTAAGAACGGAAAAAGTTGAGAACCACTGCTCAAGGACACCAATTTGGATATCTGTCACCAGAAAACCCACATTCTCATACACATGGCTGTTTGCACAGTGCACGGTCATTGAGAACAAGTCAACCCTATGCTTCCCTACATCTTGTTGACCTGGACAATATCTACCTTATAAAGACTGAAATTTACATTTTATAGCATTAGCAGTTTTTATTGAAAGAGGAAAATGCTTTTTAAATTCATTTCAGGTTTAAGATCAATTCTACAAACATTGATTAAAACATGAAAGGCACTTAAGCATACATATCTCTGAAAACATGAGATGTTATGTACACAAGTTCAGCACTGTTCAGACTTGGGGCTTTGAATCTACTAAGAGTTTAAAACTCTTTTTTCATTTCATGCCAAAATGTTTGACTATTGTGAAATACCAACCCAGAATGCTCTGGGCAAAGGTTAGCAAGGTTTCAACCTTTTTTTTTGTTTGTTTTAATGTATGTGAAAACCACCTACGTTCATACAGAATCCAGAACATATGTCTCTTTGGATATGCCATGTGGCCCCTCGGTTTACACATTTAAGCTATTGAAGACAATTCAGAGTTGTTCATGTCTGCATCAACATCAAGCTTCTTTTAAAAATTCAACAATTGATGGAAAAAAAAGTCTTTGAATAGCATAAGATGCTCATCAGCTTTCCAATCCATTCTGGATGTAATTCCTGGGGTTTATGAGATTGAAATATAATTCCAGTTGAAGCCATTTATCTAGTTTTGTGGCAGCTGCAAATTCAGTTGTTCCAGAAACAATCTAATCTTCAGTCTCCCGATTATTTTTTATGGCTACATTAATGTCCTAACCACTTAGATGTGAAAATCCATCTTGGCTGTATTATCAGGACCTTGTACAATGGGCAAATGGACAGAGGACTTACTGATTCACAAAACTATTAGCATTTTTGACATTCATTTGAAAGAAAATGACACTTCAGATCATTTCATATTTCAATAACTTATGAGAAAGAGAGAGAGAGGTTTCAAGGGAGACAAATGAGAGGCAGTTTTCTTTTTCATGAAGTACCATGGAAACAGCATACAATGCCATACATAGGCCTCCAGAGTTGGTGGAGGGACCAGGAGGAATATGAGCTTATTTGAAAGTCTTTCTGATTTGGAAGAGAATATGCTAGACTTCCCCAACTCATACGTATTTAATAAAAAATGTAAACATCGATTTGACTTAGGCTCAGCTTTCAAACAGTTGTAAGGCATTAATTAGAAAGTATATTTAACATTTGTTCCCTTTTTTTCTTTCTTACCTGCTCAAGAACTAAATGGCATCAACGGTGTACTCTTGTGGGTAAATAAAGGACAACTACCGCTGGAAAAATTCCTCTTATATCCTTTAAATATTGAAAAGCGATCGTAATGCCGACCCTGATACCTCCCAATGAACTCAAAGCCCTAAGCTGGGGGGTGAGAAGCAGTTGGTTCCTGGCATGAAGATGGTTTTTGGCTGAGCTCGGGATGGGGGGGCAGTCGAGTTACAGAGAAGCCCTTTCTGAGCTGGGCTGGGGATGCCTGAGACAGCGCCTGCCTGGCTCAGATTCCAGCATATCCCAGGAGATGCCATCACAAGCCCCAGCGCCAAGGATACCTATTGCCAATTTTGGCAAATTCATTCTCTTGCTGTTGAATCAGACATGAAGACCTGGGCCCAGGATGTGAAGAGCTTAGGGGCCTTCAAAGCATCGAAGGGACTGATCAATCAGGTCTCAGCAGGAATGGGGCTCATAAAATGGGGTTGCCTCTCATTTGCACTAATCATCTAAGACACAAGTGATGAAGACTGTAGTCCTTGGGGGGAGGGCGGGGGCAGCAGTGGAAAGCCTCCTCCTTTGTGCCATCATGGGCCAGAACTGTGATTTGGCATTTTGCTAGCTCAGGCCGAAATAATCACTTTTGAAAGCTGGAGTGAGCATTTTTCTACTGGACACAGCCTAAGGGCTGGACTGGTTTCCCCAGGCACAGAGTAACATGTCATCAGGCTTCCTAGGTAGTCTGTCTGTCACCCTCCTGCTCCTTCTGCCTGCTTTCTAGGGACCAGGGCGCTCAGGCCAAGTTCAGCCTTCAAGTGCCAGGAGGCCTGTGGTCCCCTGGAGTGCTCCTGGGAGGATGAAAGCAGATGAATTCTTTTTTTTTTTTTTTTTTTGAGACAGAGCCTCAAGCTGTCACCCTGGATAGAGTGCTATGGCATTACAGCTCACAGCAACCTCCAATTCCTGGGCTCAAGAGAGTCTTTTGCCTCTGCCTCCCATGTAGCTGGGACCACAGGTGCCCGCCTCAACGCCTGGCCATTTTTTGGTTGCAGCCATCATTGTTGTTTGGTGGGCCCAGGCTGGATTCGAACCCACCAGCTCAGGTGTACGTGGCTGGCACCTTAGCCCGTTAAGCCACAGGCGCTGAGCCAAGCAGATGAATTCTTAAATAACAGAATGGGTGTGTGTTTGTGTGTGTGTGTGTGAGAGAGAGACAGATAGATAGATAATGGTTCAAGCCTTAATAGCATGGTAAAATATTTATCTTATTTTTCATAGTTAGCATGCAGTCAATCAGTAATATAGCGAAAGCGCTTAGAAACATCAAATGTACTCAGCCATGGGAAGATGGAACTGCTCAGTATTTATACATACACCTATCTGTTCTGGGAAATGCAGAGCCATCATCACCTCACTGGACGAGCCATGCCCCCAACCATCCCTCCAGCCCTGCGGAAGGGGCCAGCCCCTGAGAGCCTGGACAGTTGGTGTTTAACATTCATTGTCTTAGCAAATTGGCCCATTCAATTTACCCTCTCTCTCGACCCTGAATAGCCTTCATTTGTTTCACCAAAATTCCCAATCCCCTCTTTGATAAATGATGCCACATGAGTATAGGGACAGTGCTGGGAGAATGGGTAATAAATATTAAGTCAATAGTCAAGTGAATAATGACCCTCGCATCTTGTTTTTTTTCATAATGAGGTGGGAAGAAGGACTGGTTGTAGGCATTCGGCAACCACTGACTTAGGAAATGCGAGTAAGAGAAATGACTCTACAGACCGTTGTCTTACAGCAGTAGAAACTGGAAATGGACGGGGCCACACATGCTACCGGAGTGAGGGCTGAGGTGGCCTCAAAGCCACCCACTGAGCACCCTTCTCTTCTCATTAGAGTCTCATTAGACTCTCTCCTGCAGTTTTGGGAAGCAGGTGGGAGAAGGCAAGGGGCAGAGATGGTTTGGGAAGTCGTTGGAAGCTCCTTTGTGTGCTGTTGCTTTGTGCTCACAATTTATGTGCACAGAATTTGTGTGCAAAGAGAATCCCTTGGTGACTGTGAGTGTGTGTGGGTGTGGGTGTGTTCAAATCATTATAACTTAGGAGTAGGTACGAGCAGTTAGATATCAGGTAGCTACATATAGTTTACCTTTCCATTTTCTATACGTGCATGCAGTATGAAAAACAGATAGCTCAAAGATAATGTGATGCAAGAATTATGCAGTTTTTTCCAGGAGAAAGTATGTTTTGACCTGTGAACTGCCTTTATTCCAAATAAGACTTGAAAACTGTGCTTTTTTTTTTTTTTTTCTTTCCTTTTCTTTTATATAAAAGGGCATTTCCTTCTCAGGGGAAACAGCCTTTTCCCACAAATACAAATCATTTGGGATTTCTCGTATGCATCTTGTCTGTTACATGATTATCCTAAAACCATGATTTTGAACTTGAGTAGATTTGGCTATTAGATTTATCATCTAGATAGAAGCCAGGAGAGAAGTTGCTGAGTCCCCTATAGCTGCCGCCAAAGTGAGTTACTTCTTCAGTACCAAGTCATTTCCCTTCTAGGTGACAGATGAAAGCAAATAAAGTGATAGTTTTTAAATTCCATTCTGATTAGCATCTAGGTAAGATGTTTTTTAACCTCTCTCCTAGGACCTCAAGTTTCAGCTTCTGGGTTCAGTGACATATGAACAGGACTTGGAGCTCAGGACCCCTTCTCCTTGAGCACCCTCTGCCTTGCACCTACCACAGGTTAACTGCCACAGGGCAGTCTGCAAGCGTAGACAAATTCCACAAGACTGGGCCAAAAAGAAGATCAAGGGAGATAAAAACTGATGGAACTTATCCAATAACTATTTCCCAATCAAAAGATTTGATTTTTGGTTGTTCTGGGACCATTCCTCACTAGGGATACTTCAATACAAGCAAACTTTCCTAGGCCCCAAAGGTGATTTTGTTTTAAGCTGTTAAGGACAACTGTACGCAGACCTGGAATAACAGAGGTCTTTTTATTGGCTGTCCACGGGAAGTTTCAGCACACAAGAAGGTGAAGACTCTGGTGGGGCCGCACAACACAAACCTCACGGAACTCTGAACAGAGGTTACATAACATCGGATGTGTAAGACCCCAGCCACCCTCTGCAGCCCAGCCACCTGTCCACACACAGCCAGGCCCAAGAGGCTGACAAGTGATGACACAGTCCATTAGTCTCCATTTGCTGTACTGTCTTCCAACAAAACAGCACTGGGAAATTCACAAAAAAAAAAGAAAAGAAAGAAAGAAAAAGAAAAGAAAAAAAGAAAGAAAGAAAAATAGAAAAGAAGAAAAAAGAAAGAGCAGCATCTCCTTTGGAATACCAACACCACTGTAACAGACGCAGCGTGCCATGCAAACCCACGTCTGGTCGGTTTTATTCCTGTTAGGTTTTCTTTGTTGTTTTAATTAACAAATGGAATGGCATGTCTATTTCAATATTAGTAGCATAACACTTCAGTGCAATTTCAGTCTGGCCACCTTCCCTGTGTCTGTCACCAGAGCAGGCAGAGGTGTGCTTTCCGGGCAGAGTCTGTTCTTCCCAGACTCGGATTCTACTTCTGGAGGCACCACGGCCCCCAGGCCGGCCCTTTCGGTTCCAAGCTCCCGAAAACAGCTCCTTCACTATTTTCCTTTTGTCAAAGCGCTCAGGGAGAAGAAAATTCAAACACAACCAAGCTCTAAGCATGTGGTCCCGCCGCCCTCTGCCATCAGCCAGGGCTCTGTCCACTCTCTACAGGATCTCTGTACCCTAGACCCTGGGCTGTCACCTCGTCTGTGGCACTTGGTCAGGAGAAGGTCGTCGCCCCCAGGCTGGGCCCCGCGGCTCACACGGAGCTGAGCTTCACCAGGCCGCGCACGGAGTCCTCGTGCAGCGAGTCCTGGCTGGCCAGGCCCAGCACGTGCACCGTGCGGCTGTGCGCCAGGGGGCTGCCCGTGGCCAGCAGCCCGGGGGGCGAGGGCGCCTCGTCTGGGGTCAGGAACTGGTGCGCCACGTGCTCCTCCTTGCGCGGCAGGACGTCGGCCAGCGCCGCCTCGGCGGCCAGGTTGGGCATGGAGGAGGGCGGTGTGGGCGGGCCCGGGGCCAGGCTGGCGCAGGGCGTGCCCAGGCCCGGCTTCCCGGGCAGGTGCAGCTCGTCGCTGGTGAGGCTGGGCTCGCTCTGCAGCAGGGGCGTGGCCGCGGCCTGCAAAACGAATTTGGTGCTCTGAATGCACTGGTCCTGGTCGCACTGGAGAGCAGGAGGGGCCAGCAAAGAGAAGGGGAGACAGGAGGGCCAGGGCGGGGAGGGCGGGGCAGGTGCGAGAAGAGAAAAACCATTAGTGACACCTCTGCGAGCCAGGCGGAGCACGCACTGTAGCTCCTTGGCGCTGCGGAGACCCCCAGCACCTGGAGCCTACACAACCCCCTGAAGCCACACTCACCCACAGGTGCCCAGGCTGCCTGCAGGGGTTAGCCGGCTGCGCTGCCCGTGGTCTTCATTCTCATTGTAAACGCTGCAGTTTTTGAAACATCTCATTTTCAGAGTATTGGCTTATACCACCTACAGCAGTCTGAGGCAGCTTTCTCAATATGCTGAAAACCAATTTTTTAAAAAAAATATAGGGGCTTGACTACTCAGGAGGCTGAGGCAAGAGATTCGCTTAGGCCCAGGAGTTGGAGGTTGCTGTGAGTTGTGACGCCACAGCACTCTACCGAGGGCAACAAAATAAGACTCTGTCTCTAAATATATATGTGGGCTTGTACATCTGTGTTTGGAGCAACCTTATTCACAGCAGGTCAAAAGGCGGAAGCAGCCCAGGTGGCAGAGGATGGGTGAGTGGATGGACAACGTGCGCCCTCTACACGCCGTGGCCTGTTTCTGAGCCTTAAAAAGGAGGGAAAGCCTGAGGGCGCTACATACCGCTTCAGTGAGCCTGGAGGGCATCACGGGAGTGAGATAAGCCAGCCACAAAAAGACAAAACTGATTCCACCTGAGGCCTCTGGAGTAGCCACATTCCCAGAACGAAAGTAGAATGGTGGGTTCCAGGCCGGGGTGGGGGAGAGTAGGACGTCAGTGTGTCACGAGTGGGAAAGTTCTGGAGATGGATGGTGGCGGTGGTTGCAAAATAACATGAAAGTGACTTAGTATCACTGAAATGTGCACTGGAAGATTGTTAACATTGTAAATTTTTTTTTTTTTTTTTTGAGGCAGAGCCTCAAGCTGTCACCCTGGATAGAGTGCCGTGGTATCATAGCTCACTGCAACCTCTAATTCCTAGGCTCAAGCAAGTCTCTTGCCTCTGCCTCCCAAGTAGCTGGGACTACAGACGCCCACCACAACGCCCGGCCATTTTTTTGGTTATAGCCATCATTGTTGTTTGGCAGGCCCGGGCTGGGTTCAAGCCTGACAGCTCAGGTGTACGTGTCTGGTGCCTTAGCCCGTTGAGCCACAGGCGCCGAGCCAACATTGTAAATTTTGTGTTATGTCTATTTTACCACAAAAAGAAAAGATGAGAAATACAGCAGAACCTCCCTAGTTCACCACCTCCCTACACTGACCACCCTTTAAGTTGACCTAGTTTTCACAGACCAGATGTACCACACGGACCTTATCAGTCCAGCAGCCCCAGTTCCTTATGTTGACCAATTTGCTAGTTGAGTCCCTTGGGGAGTCAACTTACAGGTTCTACTGTGTAGGGGCAATAGAAACCCTTGACAGTCTGAATGGACAGATCTATAAAAGCCTAGAACTGCTAAATTATCATCAGTTTCAACAACTATCCATTGAGTTTCTGTGGTTTAATAACACCAAAATCTGAGAAGACATTTCCTTTTCTTCTAAGTGTTCTTAAGTCATATATCATATATGCTGTGTCTTTTGTTTCAGTTTCCGGACTGGGCAAAGAAAATAGCATAAAGACATTTCTAGCCTAGAGATGGGGATTCCTGTAGCTCCGCAAACCCTCTTCCCGGACTATGGGTAAGTTTCAGAACGGCTAGGAGAGACTTCACAGGCCTCGGGAGTCCTGCAGCTCCTGGGCGAGTCTCAGAAACAGCGTTCAGTGGGAAGGAGCAGGAGCAGGTGTGGACACCAGTGCTCTGTGCTCAAGGGAGAGCTGGGTGCGCTCCGTTTCTTCCGAAGCTCTTAGAACACCCATGTGTCCCCTCTTTACTAGCATTGAGGACCCTAATGCTCAGATGGGCTGGTGGCTTCCTCACCCCTTACAGATGAAAGAGAGGGATGGACCCAGGATTTGACGCTGGGATAAACCCCTTTCCTCTATTGAACACATACTAGGTGCCTAATCAATGTTACTTGGCTTATCCCCTCCTCTTTTTTAGAACTCTAGAGTTACTATAGGACCACCTACCAACAGCTTTGTGGTGGAGGTTGTGCCAACCTCTTCCTGACAAGAGGCACATGTGCACCTGCACCCACAGGGCACTGCACAGGTGCATGCCACACCGGGGCTGGGGGGAGGGGAAGAGTTCTCCTGAAGTCAAAAATCCTGCTGCAGTGCAGGCTTCCTTCCCAACCTCATGGTTTCTTTCTCAAACCACAGTGGTGGGCCATCCCCTACCAGGGCCCCCAAGCCTAGATGAGAGGCAGCAGTCCTTAAGGAATTCACAGGGTTTAGAAGTTCGACGACCCTGGCTCCAGGCCAGAGCACAGCTCATAGCGAAGCTTTACAGAGGGGCAGCAAGTCCCAGGGAATCTTCACTTTTCTATTGCTCATCCCTCTCTATGGAACTCCAAGACCCTGAGGAGTGGGGAAGAAAGGACTTGGAAGAGGGGTGGCACCTGTGGCTCAGTGAGTAGGACGCCGGCCCCATATACTGAGGGTGGTGGGTTTGAACCCAGGCCCCGTCAAACTGCATCAAAAAATAGCCGGGCGTTGTGGCGGGCACCTGTAGTCCCAGCTGCTCAGGAGGCTGAGACAGGAGAATCACCTAAACCTAGGAGCTGGAGGTTGCTGTGAGCTTTGATGCCATGGCACTCTACCCACGGTGACAAAGTGAGACTCTGTCTCAAAACAAAACAAACAAACAAAAAAGTACTAATGGTTAAGCATTTCCAGCCCTTTAAAGTGATAGGTGGAGGACTGCGTGCTTGCTCAGCTCTTGCAGGGAATTTCAGCAGAGGCTTTCTGGTGGGGGTGCTGTGCAGCGAGGCCGTCCCCACAGACAGCTGTGGTTGTGCAGGTTGCCCATGCTCCCTAGTGCTGTCAGCTCGCTCAAGACACTGGTTCGGTACAGACGGGGTGGAAGCGGTAGAAGAGCAGCCCTGCGGATTAAACATGGTCTTCTAGGAACTGTGTTAGGCTTTGGACAGACTGCTTTACAGAATGTTTCATGAACACTACCATCTAGTATTCTCCCTGACTGAAACAACTGAGCCGCAGCAGTGTCCCAATTTCCTTCAGCTGGGAGTGGCTGCCCTGCAGCTGAGCTGGGCCATCACCTTCCCCGCAGAGAGCTCCATCGCCTTCCCCGCAGAGAGCTCTATCACCTTCCCTGTAGAGAGCTCCATCACCTTCCCTGCAGAGAGCTCCATCGCCTTCCCTGCAGAGAGCTCCATCGCCTTCCCTGCAGAGAGCTCCATCACCTTCCCTGCAGAGAGCTCCATCACTTTCCTTGCAGAGAGCTCCATCACCTTCCCTGCAGAGAGCTCCATCACTTTCCTTGCAGAGAGCTCCATCGCCTTCCGCACAGAGAGCTCCATCGCCTTCCCTGCAGAGAGCTCCATCGCCTTCCTCACAGAGAGCTCCATCGCCTTCCCTGCAGAGAGTTCCTTCACTTTCCCCGCAGAGAGCTCCATCACCTTCCTCGCAGAGAGCTCCCTCACCTTCCCCACAGAGCGCTCCATCGCCTTCCCCGCAGAGAGCTCCATCGCCTTCCCCGCAGAGCGCTCCATCCCTTTCCCCGCAGAGAGCTCCATCGCCTTCCCCGCAGAGAGCTCCATCGCCTTCCCCGCAGAGAGCTCCTTCACTTTCCCCGCAGAGAGCTCCATCACCTTCCCCGCAGAGAGCTCCATTGCCTTCCCTGCAGAGAACTCCTTCACTTTACCTGCAGAGAGCTCCATCGCCTTCCCTGCAGAGAGCTCCATCGCCTTCCCTGCAGAGAGCTCCATCACCTTCCCTGCAGAGAGCTCCATCGCCTTCCCCGCAGAGAGCTCCATCACCTTCCCCGCAGAGAGCTCCATCGCCTTCCCTGCAGAGAGCTCCATCGCCTTCCCTGCAGAGAGCTCCTTCACCTTCCCTGCAGAGAGCTCCATCGCCTTCCCTGCAGAGAGCTCCATCACCTTCCCCGCAGAGAGCTCCATCGCCTTCCCTGTAGAGAGTTCCTTCACTTTCCCTGCAGAGAGCTCCATCACCTTCCCTGCAGAGAGCTCCATCGCCTTCCCTGCAGAGAGCTCCATCGCCTTCCCTGCAGAGAGCTCCTTCACCTTCCCTGCAGAGAGCTCCATCACCTTCCCTGCAGAGAGCTCCTTCACTCTTCCCATATGAGGCATCTTAGTTCCACCTTCCCCTCTGGAGCCTTTGCTCATACTAATACTTTCTGTCCACAGGGTGCCCCCAGCTCTAATGAACAAGGAAATTACAAATTAGATTTGCCTGTCTGTTGACCTGAGGAAAGCCTTTTTATTGAAAACTAATTGGCAAATTCTATTTCAGGGATCTGCCCAAGTACTTCTGAGTGGCTTCTACAGAGTCAAAGATAATAGGTTAGAGCTGGAAGAGATGTTCAAGGTCATGGGGTGGGAGCTGAGGGGAGTGTCTTCAGCCAACACCCTCTGTGTCTTTCTTCCATGCCCCCTGTCAGTTCCCCCCTTTCCTCTTCCCTGCCTCCCACCTAAGCCTGACACAGAGCTCATGAGCTCATTGGCACCCATGAGAACCTTCCAGGGAAAGTAGCCACCAACAGTGGTCTGTTAGAGCTCGTGCTCACTGGAAGGGTAATATGGAGTCTGATGTGCCTTCTGAGGCTTTCAGCTATGAACCCCACTTTCAACACAGACCCACAGGTGGGTTTACTATAAAGCCTCAGGGTCCCTTCCTTGCATAGCCCCATCCAAGGCCTTCATCCTGCATGTTGTGTTTTTTTTCTTAAATGGGGTCCCCCACAGCCTAGTTCAGGGCCCTCCAAACTCAGGCCGCCTCTTGCCCATACCTACAGGTACCTTTTCATAGTTAAACCTCCAACTTGGTAAAGATCATAACAAACGCTGTGCTTGGCCTCACTGGCCAAAACATTGCTGAAGATGCTACTTATCAAGGGTAGAGCTTAGGGACTTCAATGAAAGTGTGAAAAAAAAATGAGTGAAAGAAAAAGTGTAACCTAAGCCATTTAAATCAAAACAAATTTACATATAAGTCTCTCAGAAATCTTTTCCAAATGACTATTTCGAACCCAACTTGAGTCATCTGACTTTGAGCACCTCTTCTACATACAAAATTTGCTCAACTATCTTAACAAATGACTATCTCTGCACGTACAGTTGTGGGCCCCTCCCTGTGAGAGGGACTCAGGGCTCCCCCCAGCTGCCCTGCGGCAGTGAGCAGAGACTCGGACCACACACCTTGGTGTCTAAATCCTGCTTATAGCCTGTGGCTCTGAAAATAGTTTGCCACATTCAAACTGATTTCTGTTTAGAAGACCAGTCCCCTTTTGAGCACACCAGGACCACACTCTATCCTGTAGGTGTGGCCCAGAGAAGCCTCCTGTTGGCTCAAGAGAAGGCATGGAAAAGCAGGACTGTTTCAGATTCATGTCATGGCTCTACTCGATGGACTCCTCAATTCTCATAAAACGCTCCCAAAACTTTGCCTATTTTGAATATCTTCTTAAGAAAAAGTCAAGATATCAAATGATTCAGGGATGTGAATCATCTCTCTCTCTCTCTCTCTCTCTTTTTTTTTTTGTGAATAGGAAAAAAGGGTATTATGACCACATAATCAACTTAGCACAACTTGAGAATAAAACTCATTTCCTTGAGACATATTAACATCTGCTTTTTTGTCTGTTGGTTTTTAACCTTTGCTGCTAATTCTTATTTCTCCATTTCTTGTCAATTTTTCTACTTAGCGTTCTTGCTGTCTGGCCTTGACAGTTCTCTTCTTTCTTCTCAATCTTTTCTTTTCATTGATTTCCCTCCCATTTCTCCTTTTTTCTTTTCTTTTTTTTTCTGTATCCCCTCTGTAGAGTGTCGTAGTGTCACAGCTCACAGCAACCTCCAACTCTTGGGCTTAAGCGATTCTCTTGCCTCAGCCTCCCAAGTAGCTGGGACTACAGGCGCCCGCCACAACACCTGGTTATTTTTGTTGTTGTTGTTGTTGTTTAGCAGGCCAGGGCTGGGTTCAAACCCGCCAGCCCTGGTGCATGTGGCCCAATGCCTTAACCACTGGGCTACAGGCGCTGAGCCATTCTCCTTTTTTCTTCTCTTCCTTTCTACTATTCTCTTTTCTCTTACCTTGATCCTTTTTCCTCCACCACCTTCCTTCCTGGCTTTTCTTTTGAGTACTCTTTTATCTTCTACCAGTAGAGGGAGACATCATTGCTCCTTTTTTCTCTGACAATTTGGTGGCTATGCGTTATTTCCAGCTGACACCAGGAAGCCGTTGGGTATGTTTGAATTGACCTAACCAGTTATATAATCTTGAGGAAACACACAGCCAACCACTCAGACATCTGACAGTGACAGTCCATCTACTATAAATAGCAAAGAGAAACTTGTGCTTTCATTCCAACAACTCTAAAAGTTCATATTTATCACATAACTGTATTAGGTTACATGAATCATATAAAATGGCCACTTTTTAGTTAAAAGATGGGTAAAATGCTGAAAAGAATAAAATTTTGATCTCTAGTAAGAGTGTGTGTGAAAAGACCTTTCTGCTGGGAGCATAAAAACACCACTGTCTGGGGTGCTGGAGCTTCAGCTGCAGTGGCAGTAAGTCCCCTTGACTGCTCATTTACCACCTCAATGAAGTGTTGGCATTTAACTTGCAAAAGAAGTTTATGGCTTCAGATGTGTGGATGACATACACGGTAGCACTTAATGTTACAATTTAAAAATGCCACAGAGATTGTTTACTTTTTGTCTGTGCATAGTTTCAAATAAAATTGCTCATGTTGGAATACATGTTATTTTACCCTCGCTGAATTTTTGTCTGAAAAAACCTAGTGTACAGATGCTGCTGAAAGCAAAGCTAGACATTTTCTAGATGGTCTGTATACAGATTAAGAAGGAATGAAATTATCTCTTTTGCTCTAATTCTGTCCTAAGTATTAATGCTAAGCATCACTTATTTCTGCTTTCCTGTGAAGCCCTTTTCTGGGGTCTTATGAATGCTCATTTTTCGTTAGAAAAACACCACAGTCTTCTGAATTCTAACTAGAATGTAGATGCAAGTTGGGAAGAGAGTTTCTTTCTATTCATTTTATTCAACATTATCATTTCAGTTTGTTTACATTATTCTTCCCACTACGTTTCACTTTTCATATTATGCACGAAGAGCTCTTTTGCTATACTAGTTTAATAAATCATGTGACTGCTGATTTAGTCTGGTTTTGATACTGCATTAAGGGGGATTTAAGATATTAGATTAAGTAAACATAGTAAATGATTTTCTTTAAAAAAACCCAACAACTACCTACTATGTTACCATCTTTGCATATCAAATGTGATCCCAAAGGATCTTTGTAGCTACAAGTGCTAGATACAAATGTAAACTATGACCCCAGTGCTGTGCAGAAATTAAATTATTTGACAATCAAATCAGATATGCACACCAAAATGTCGTGAGTGTGCATACACACATTGTCACAGTCAGAACTTCAGTGTTGGGTAATAATACAAGCCAGTAATGAGGAAAATCGGAATAAGGAAAACGTGATCCTCAGCTAGCGGGAGGGTTATTCGCACATCATCCCAGCATGGCTTCTCAGAATTTCACAGGAGTTCATACGAGAAAAGCTGCATTTGGGATCACGTTACTTTATTGCTTTAGATGTCACATTGTTACTTCTCTAACATTTTTTTCCTTGGGAATTTATAGTAGAGAGAAGATCTTGTAAGCACTAAATAAACCACCAGGTAAATTTTCCTATTTTTGAGATAATAAATGAGACCTCAGTGGGTGCTTTGGTGAATTTTCTATCAACATTTATCTAATTGTTTTAAACTATGACATCAGAGTGCTTACCTAAGACTTAGAATTATAAAGCCTTTATCTCTAATTTCTGAAACATTGCATATTTCCCTAGGAGCACACTTTTCCTATCATTCAGGAAATACTTCTCTGATCCAAACATTGGTCCTAAAAGAAAATGATAGGCAAAAATTTGATCAAAGACACCTAGGGACTCTTTTCCCTGCAGCCTTTTTTTCCTTTGCAAATGAACATGCTGAGTCTGGTACTAAAATTAAATGTCTCTACATGTCTTGGATTCCACGCTAATTCAGTATTTATTGTTGGCGGAGTGAATAGCAAACAGGCATATCTGGAGCAAATGTCCTTTAATTCCAGACATAAAGCTTCTGCTCCCAGGAATGATGGATAACTGACACTGGACTGGCATTCACTCCGAACACACGGGGCATATGAAATAGGCCAAAACACAGGAGGCAAAGATACCGAGCAGTGCGCAACAGAAGTGATATCCCTGAGAAAAGGGAGACTCAGAAGGCCAGCCCCATCTTCAACCAATTCTATTTTTTTCTTGGGGAAAATTTCCTAACTGTGGTACAGAGCTGGAGTCTGAGCAGACTACTGTAGTTCTGCTGAGTGGAGAAAAGAGAGATCGGAGTGTGAGGAAGCCAACGTGGCTGGGTTTGTAGTGCAGGACATTAGAGAAGAGGATGCTGTGCAGAGAGGGGACTAGAGGTCCTTGTGGGAACCCCCCAAAATTCTATAGTCAAAGACGGTGTTGTGCATGTGCAGGGTGAGCACCCCCCATCCCAATGCTTATAAAATAGCAGCTACAATGGGGTTGAGAGAGCAATAGAGATAGTAGAGGGTGAGAAAAGTAGCGCTGGAGACGTCCATCACATTAACCCGGCTACCACCTGCTAACTTCTCTGCGATCCAGCTGAGACCTTAGAAAGGCTGTGCCTTAGGAGTAAGAATCATGCACTAAAGTAAGACCCTAGGCCTGCCCCAACAAAGACTAAAACCAAATCCTGGCAAGATCTTCAGAGAAGACAGACAGAATTTGGAGGCTGAATTCCACCAAATAAGAGAAGCCTGGGAAATACCTTGAACTTTTCCATAGATCTGTACTCACAAGCCCACACAAGTTTGAGTCAATTGGCAAGTGATTGAACGGCCTGCAAAAACAGGAATCCACACTCTCCAGAGGAAGATAACAAAATCCAGAGCCTTTACACTATATTATCCAAAATATCCAGGATTCAATAAAACACCATTAGACATACAAAGAAATGGGAAAATGTGATAGAACCAAATGAAAACTCTAGAACTAAAAAGCATAATAATAAAAATGAGTAATTCTGTAGACGAGCTGAACTGTAGATTGAGGAAGGCAGAAGAATTAGTGAACACAAAGATGGCTCAAAAGAAATTATCCGATCTGAAGCACTGAGAGGAGTCGATGAAAAATGCTCAGAGACTCAGAGATTATCCCCTGCGCCAGTATCAAAAGGTCTAAGATGTATAATTGGAGGAGAGAGAATGAGATTAAGGAAGAAAACAATTGAAGACATAATGACCAAAAGTGTCCCAATTTGATTAAAAGATAACTTTCAGACCTAAAGACTCTGAGCTGTAAAATAGCAGAGATAAACCTTGGGTAAGGTCAATAATGTACCCGGGTACTGATGTGTTTCCATATGGACCAACCTTTTGCCTCGTCTAGACTACTCTGAAATGTAAATTGTTTGGACTTAGAGTTAATTTATCGTTGATACTGACATTTGCTTGATAGACACCTGCTAATCAAGTTGTGGGTTAGATTACAGAGTGGCTACATATTCTGGTTTTGTGACTGACCACAGGAGAAATTAATCATCCATCAGCACAGAAAGCCTCTGTGGTGTGACTTCCTCAGCCGTGGGAGGGGTCATCATGTCACTGCACTCCATAAGATCCACCCCCAACTCCCACCTAGGAGACTTTTGGCCTAGTGGTTAACAAGAGCACTTTCCCTGGAGTCAGACTGTCAAGAGGGAACTCTCAGCGTGACCACTGGTGGGCTATGTCACATACTAACATCCCCAAATCTCAGTCTCCTGGGGTGATCAGACATCCAAACCAAGTGGTTTGTGAGGCCTGAGTGGGACGATAGTGTGTGTGATGCACAGAGCCCAGGTCTGCCACACAATAGTTAATCTCAGCTCCTCTAGGTATCAGTCACCACATCCCCCAAATGAAATAAGGAAGTAAAAACGAAGATGACAGATAGCTCGGCAAGTAGCCGAACCCATTGCTCCTAGTGATGAAGCAGAAGGTGGGCTGACACCTTCTGTCTGTCACTGCATCAGAGACCGGGAGTCCTGCAGGGCCGTGGGTCCCCTTTGGCCAGGCCTTGCCGGTCAGGATGTGCTGGCTCATTTTATGATTGTCTCGGCTGGGATGTCCATAATAGGCAGCTTAACCAAGTTAGAAGAAAGGAATGTTCCAATGCCCCAAAGAATTAGTTTCATTGTCAGTCTTGAAATACTTTAGCTCATTTTCCCATATTTTGACAATTCCTGGAAATCGTTTGGTGTGAATATTTCTCTTGGCCCTATGCTTACTCAAAAGGAGAGAAAGCAAAGCAGCAGTGTAGAATGTGTAACCCACGCTGGGATTTTTCTTTGCTAGAAGCTCCAGCTCTTTTATCTGGAAGAGTTGCATGCATCTCATAGAACGTAAAAAAAAAAAAAAAAAAATGCAAAAGACCAATGGCTCCCCTTCAGGGCTTACCCCAAGTGCTTTGTTATTCTCACTGAAGTCCTAGGTTACTTCTTCTCTTTCCCTCCAATTTTACACATTACTCTCATTTTCTATTTTTTAATTTTTACAGTCTTAAGTTTTCTTCCTTTCATGTTTGCAATAAAGCAATATCAATATAAGACAGATGAGATAATGGCATCAAATTAGATAACTGGGATGAAAAGGATAACTTCCTAGAAAGACACACACATCTGAAACTGACCCAAGAAGAAACAGAACATCTGAATAGACCTATAAGAAGTAATCAAAAAAACTATCCACAAAGAAAGCCGAAGATTAGATGGCTTTCCTGGTGAGTTCCTTCAAATCTTTAAAGAATTAATACCAATTCTTCACAAACGAATCAAAAGACAGAAGAGGAAGATCTTTTTAACTCATTCTCTGAAGCCAGCAAGCATCACCCCCAACCCCCAGCACAAGACAAAGCCTTCACAAGAAAATAAAAAAACCCACTAGCAAACGGACTCTAGCAACATATAAAAAGGATTATACACCAAGTGGGATTTATCCCACAAATGCAAGAAATAGGAGACAAATAAGAAAAATACATGGGAGAAGTCGGGCATGAAGGCCAGACGGGGGACATATCCCCCTAATCCTGAGTCATATGCTGGCTGCTCGGCCTTGGGTCTGCTGGTTGGGGCGGGTGGGAAGGGTCACGGGTTTACCTGCTTCTGAGAGAGGCTCTCCCTGCAGGTGGGACTGAGACGTCTCTGCCTTCCTACCCTACAGAGACTCGCCAACTGCTCAGAGCTGGAAGGGGCTTTAGACACAGATTAGTCCCAGCGCCTTTTTTGCAGATGATGAAAACTGAGGAGCAGAGAGGCAGAGTGACTTTCTAATTGCCAGAACCGGAGCTCTTGTTCCTGATTGCCCCCCTGGGCTCAGTCTCTCACTGCTGTCACGTCCACTGTCGTCCGGTTACTCAGAGAGGAGACACGGATCTGGCTGACCTCACCGCTCATGGATATCAGGGAGGTAATAATAATAATGTGATAATAGCTAACACTTATGTAGGACTTATCGTGTTAGGCAAGGTCTTAAGGGCTCTATGTGTATTAACTCACTTAAGCCTCAGAGAAACCCTGCAAGATAAGAATATCAACGTTCCCATTTTATGGATAAAAACATGAAGGCAGAGGAGGTTAAGCCAGCCACTTGTCGGGTTGCTCATCTGGGAGGTGGCAGCAATCTGGTCTCTGCACAATTAACCCCTCTCCGATTTTCCTGCTGGTGTCCACCCCATGGAGGAGATGGCTTTGGACAGTGCTATCACTGGTGGGAACACTGGGGCCTCGATTCCACCATCCTGTGTTATTCTTGAATCTGAAGCCTCACGCCCCTGCCTGTGACTCCCAGAAGTTTTAGATTTCTTCAGGTTTTGCTTCTGATAGGAGGGAGGTAGACCACAGTTCTCACTGGTGCAGGGCTTCTTTACCTCGAGATCCTGACCTGAAATTACATGCAAAATTCTGCGTGTCTGAGCTCACGGGGGCACCGATTTCCTTAGGGCTGTGACATTGAGATGGCACTATACTGTGTGGCTCCTGGGCCCACATCTGACAGTGCTTGTGGAGTCTCTTCCTAGAAGCTGTTGAGAAACGTGCATGTCTGAGTAAAGGAAGGAACGAGGCTCTCTCCTTGGTGCGTGGTGTGGGCGGCGGGGCAGCGCTATGGGGTGACACGCCTGACCCTCTGCCCAGGGGTGCCTGGCAGAAAAGGCATGAAGCCTGAGTGCACTGTCAGCCTGAGCGGGTGACCCGGGGACCCGGGACGTCACTCAGTCCCGTCAGGACCCAGCACACGCCTGGCACCACAGTCAGCAGGGAGGGGACTCCGCCTCTGGATCCAGAGTTCTTCCCAAGCAGGCTGCTCTGACGGAGGCTCCGTGGCAGGGACGTCTCAGGCAGCTCTTTCCCTGGCTGCCTGTACCACGTTCGACATCCAGATACAGTGGAAAGCAGGCCGTGGGGAGCCTCGGGCCTTCAGTGTCCTCCAACTGCCTGATGCAGAGCCAGAGGAGGTGGGGACAGGTGGCTGCTGCGTCACCTCCAGGGTCCTCCAGGGTCCTCCTAGACAACCTGCCTTGAGGGTTGCTGGGTAGGCAAGAGGTGGCTTCCCATGGCAATAGGCACCTCCCTCCCAGTGCCCTTGACCAGAGTCACAGCACAGCTGTAGATGGATGGATGCCGGGGGGAATGGATTAGCTGCATGGAGTAAGAGGAACTCCTTCAACTTCTACCCTCCACGATGATCCGGCACAGTGTAGGTGCTTGATCAATGTACACTGAATGAATGTGTCAGGTCCCATTCCATCTTGACCTAAAGTGACTTCATGATGACACACCTTTAAAACAACTGTTGTTTACCTTCTAAAGCTTGAGTGAGTGTAGAGCATGGTGACATCAGCACTGTATAGAGCTTGGTGACATCACACTGTGTAGAGCTTGGTGACATCAGCACCATGTAGAGCTTGGTTATATCAGCACTGTGTAAGCTTGGTGACATCACACTGTGTAGAGCATGGTGACATCAGCACCGCATAGAGCTTGGTGACATCAGCACCGTGTAGAGCTTGGTGACATCAGCCCCATGTAGAATGCAGTGGGCCAGTAATATGGGAGTCAGAGGGTAGGACTAACATAAGTCCATTGAATGACATTTACAGTCGCCATCTGTGGTTTACTTGGATGAGGGTTCATAGCATGTGTTCCCTCATGTATTTGCCTACACACTGTCCTGACTGTTGACCCTGGTTAGGGTGGAGGGGCTGTACCCTAACCCTGTGTCCCTACCACCTAGTCTAGTCCTCAGCACACAGTAGGAGCGGGTAGAGTTGCTGAATGAATGGGCAGTTGTGTACAGTGTATAATCACATGCAAGCAGCAGAGAAATGAACAACACGTGCCTTGGTCAGACTTCTGTGCACAGTGAAGGCAGCCTACGAGCACCATGCACTGTCTTTCATGCCTGTGCACTTGAACCGGTGAGGTACGCAAAGTGAATGTGAGTGTTAGAAGTCAACAGGTCTACAAAGTAGTGTCTGTGTGTCCCTGGGGATATGGACAGACTCTCCAGCATAAATAAAATGGGGGACAGGCACATCCACTTCCCACTGTTGGTTTGGGGTCACATGAGACCCTGATCACCAGGTGCCTTGAGCTCAGGTGGCCTCAGTAAATGTAACCCACTTTCCTGCAAGCCCGACTCTTCCTCTCTCTGTCCTCAGTTTTCTCCTCTGAAAAATATGGAGGGTGACTCTTCAGGGTCACTTGAGTAAGTCTGGACAGAACAAGCTGTTCCCTGAAGCCTTATGGAATGGGACAGTGGGGACCGTGGCCTAAACTCACTTGCTTTTAGAGAAGACACGTTATTAGCAAAGCAGAGCAGAGTGGTGCACACAGGACGGCACCCCTGCCCACTTCCTGTGGGATGAGCCACTGTGAGCACACGCTCCCTGAGGCTGGGTGACTGGGACAGCATCAGGACTGCAGACTCCACTCTGCATACGCATAGAGACCGGGTGCCAGGCTCTGCCCAGCCCAGTCTGCCCTGCAGTTGAATCTTTGATCTGTCAGGAAAACGCTGCTGTGGGTGACTCAGCCATACAAAGAGCAAACAGCAGACTGCACGGGGGTGGGGAGGCGTCACAGACTGGGTCCCCTGAAGGAGCACGAACCTGTTAGGGAAGTTTCTTGTAAACAAAGAGAGTCCACTGCCTTCTGGGCAGCGAGGGAGTTTTAAGGCCCTCATGGTCAGGGCCAGGCCATGCTGTGACTGCAGGTGTCCATGGACAGACTCCTGCCCCCTTCCCCAAGAGTCTCACCTGCAAACCGGGGTCAAAGCCTGCCCCACCCTTCCACGTGACTGCAGCCTCAAGAGCGGCACTGGGCCAGTTACTGAATGAATGACACCTGGTGTGATCTGAGATTCTGGCGGAAAGCAGGGAGAACCAGCAACACTGCCCACTGCACAGCACAGGTGGGGACAAAGGGGAACAGGAAAGCAGGGAGAACCAGCAACACTGCCCACTGCACAGCACAGGTGGAGACAAAGGGCAGCGCAGGAAATGGGGAACAGCGAGAGAGCCCGCCCTGCCAGGGATGGTTGGGCTGCCTCCCACTCTGGGCGCCCCGCCCCGCCCCAGCACCAGGGGGCCGCAAGGAGTTTGGGCCAATGGGAGCAAGTGGGCCAGACTCAGGGTCCGTCACATTCCCTTTACCGTCCTATTCCCCTTCCAGCCCGTTAGTCCCACTCTGGGTGGCTGCCGGGTCTGACAGCAAGCGGGAGGAGGGCTCCCGGCGGTTCCTACCATGTCGCTCTGTGACTGTGTGGCTCCGTACATGGTGATGCCATTGGAGGGTGCTGCCGGCTGCGGGGTGTCGGGCTGGATGTACCCTCTTCTGTCGATGAGGCTGTGAGAGAGGAGACAGGACACGAGAGAGTGAATGGGGACCCCAGAATCTCCTTCCTCCCACTGACTGCGGGAGCGTCCTTGCTGACCAACCTCCACTCGCTGCCCTCTGTCCTCAGGGTTCCGTCCTCTGCAGCCTTAATTCATTCTTTTATTACATTTGTCATTACAAACATGTCCGGAGTGCTGTCTACACAGCACAGCCTGCCCTGCCGCACTCCGCTTTGCCGCCTCTGTGTTTTTGTTCCAGCTGTTTTCTTCTCCACCCAAGGTTGCTGTGCCATCTGCTCCACTGTCCATTCTAAAAGGCCAGGTTGCAGAGCAGCACAGCCCCTGCTCTTGTCTGGCCACCTCTCGCCCCTTTCTCCCCCTCTGCATTCTCTCAGCCCCGCACTGACCCTCCTAGGTGTCACAGTGTGTCTACACCAGCATCTACTTTGTCTAGCAGCCCCCCAGCTCCCCAGGGCAGGGCCCACAGCGTCTGGCTCCTGCCTGGCTTACAGAGACAAGGATAGAGGCCGCTTGTCTACACCTGCTGCAGAGGCAGCTCAGTCACTCTGGTTCTGAGACTGGCCCTCGATGGGTGCTGAGCAAACTCTGGTTGATGGGATGAATAAAAATAAATCCCCAGTCTCCCAGAGACGGGTTTCTGAGTCGTGCTCTGTGGCGCTATCTCCCCCTGGAAGGAGGATGATGCTTTCCCACTCAATCAGAAGAAGTGCTTTTTTTCTCCCCATGGCTGGCATTGGCCTTGAGTCTAAGGGCAGCAAGGTGAAGAGCAACAGGAGGCTCAGCTAATAAATGGGGAATCCCAGATGGCCCCACTGCGTTGGAGGGGCCACACTCACAGCACAGACCACCCCAGTGTCCTCAGCAGCTTCACAAGACGCACAAACACATCCCCTGCCATGCGGGTGGGCCACCTGGGCTGCAGGCAGCGGCCCTGCGGGAAGGGCAGAGCCTCACGTGTCAGGTCAGCTACACCTGCAGGTCTCTGAGCGACAGAGTAATAGACCATAGAAATCACTGTGATGGATCTTAAAGTGGGACCCCCCACCTCAGTTCCGGCGAGTCCCCAAAGGCTCAGAAAGAACAACTGGCAACAAGAACCTGCATCTGCAAAGGGAAGGGCTGGTCCCTGTGCAGGCCGTCGGGGGGTTGTCAAGGCGGCTTTGCCACCCACTTCATGAGTCCAAAAGGTGGAAGGGGACAAGAGCCAAGAAGGCTGAGAACTGAGGAGGGGGGTGGCACTTGGGGACTGGGTGAGGGTCCAGGTGTGGGTCCCCCGGGAGAGGGCCAGCATGGAGCAGGCTTGAGAGAATGTGACTGTTAAACTGTGCAAAATGCATGTTGGAGTCCCCCCGGCACCTGTGAGTGTGACCTTATTGGGAGACAAGGTCTTTGCAGATGAGTGCAGGGTGAGATGAGTTTGAACCTGATTGGGTGGCCCTCATCTCAGGTGATTGGTGTCCTTTTAAGAGACAAAAAAGACACGGGGAGGAGAATGCCCCACGAAGGTGCAGAAACACGCAGGGAGAGTGCATGTGACAACACAGGCAAGCACTGCAGGGGTGCAGCTACCAGCCCAGGGCGTCCGAGGACTGCGGGCCAGAGAGAGCAGGAAGCGTGCTCCCCGGTGTCTCAGAGGGAGCCCTGCCCTGCCCTCGAGTTCAGACTTCCAGCCTCCTGTGGAACAGCATAACTTCCGGGGTTGCAAGAGCATAACTTTGCACACATTCCACTTTGCACAGTGCCCTGGACACTACTGCAGGACTGACCCTGCCCCTGAGGGGGTCCACAGAGGCCCAGGCACAATGGACAGCTACAGGCCCTGGGCTGGGATGGCCGGTGAGCGATCACTGGGGGAGTTGCAATGGGAGGTTCTCAGAGGAAACTCTGGAGAGCACAGGCCAGCCTCGGGGCTCCACCAGGTTGGGGGGCCTTATGTGGGACCAGCAGCACCTGGCCCCTGCCTGAGTCCCCTCCCTGTTGGTGGCTGGGACCTGGGGAGCCGACACCCCTCAGGCTTCCCTCTTGAGGTGGGCGGCTTTAACTCTCAGTGAACTTGGCAGTTTCTGATGCAAAGAAATGGCGCTATGTTGGAGGGAGTGAAAGTGCCCTGAGTCCTTTTTGTTACATGACAAGCGAATCTAAGGGAGTTACAGGGCATTTCACCCAGGAGCAGGGAGCCTTTTGCGTAGCAGCCACGCCCCAGGACTGGGATACCTTGGATATGGGCCCAACACAGCTCTGCCCCAGGCTCCTTGGGTCCTCACCACGGAGCAGCTCCTTACTGGCAGCCCCCCCTCACTGCTGGGCCTTGTGGTCACTGGCCCCTCCGGCTGTGAAAACGCTGCTGCTCTCACCCCCCCCTCCCCAATTCCTACTCATGCCTCAGATCAGATCACCACTGAGCCCCTCCTGGGCGCCCACGCACACTCACTGTGCACCACTTGCCCAGGGGCAGCCTGTGCCATCCCTGAGACAGCACCTCCCTCCGCGTCCCCAGCCCCTGCACACGGCCTGCCCCACGGACATGCTCAGTAAGCGGTGGCCATGCAACCTGCATATGGCCCGACACTGACCATTCCTTGCCTTGCCTTTGCACTTTTCCATCCCTCCTGACAGGCTCGTATGAGGACCCCCATCTCCCAAACCCAGCCCTTGCCACTGCCACCCACACCTCTGATGATGACACAGGGGACTGAGTGTGTGTGGGTATCTCTGCACTCTTAGTACGCAGGCTCCTTTGCATATCCTGGCACTGTTTGGGAAGTGGGCAGCGTGCCCTCAGGTGGGCATGGTTGGGCTGCCTGGGAAGGTCCTGGCCCTTAGGGGCATAGGCAGGGGTAGGGTAGGGTGGAGGGAGGAGAAGGCAAGCATCGCCTCCCTCTTCTGCCCGGGGGGCTGTGAGCAGAGTGCAGGGCAGGTGGCCCGTGGCCCAAACCCCAGAGCGTGTCAAATAATTAACTGGGGGGCTGCTTGTCTGAGGTGGCTTCCAGTGCCCTGGGTTCCTCAGCCAACCATAAACCACCACCACCCTCTTGCTGGGCTGTCCCTGGAATGCTCCAACCAGGCTCTGGTCCAGCTGTTGCCGGGAGGGGACAGGGGCACAGGGTGGGGGAGATTTCTTTGCCTGACTCCGTGTTCACCTGTAAAAGTTTCCCTGGAGCCCCTTCAGTGGATCCCATACTGGTTGAGGGGCTGCCAGATGCCAGAGCCAGAATTGCTGTAAATAAATCCTTTAATATTTGAAAGTGCCTCAGTTTACCTTATTCCCCTAGTTTACCTTTTAACAAATGATTCAAGCAGTTCTAAGGAAAGGGACACCCACAGGAACCTGGATTTTGGGAAGAATACAGTCCAAACTCAACCAAGACAGCACATTGAACCCAGTTGTGGAAGAAACCATTTGGGGGTGACAAGGTTTGGTCTACAAACAATATAAAGCAGTGCTGTGGGCAAATGAAGGACTCGGGGACGTGGACAGAGATCTGGACAGAGCAAGACTCCTGACCTCCCGTCCTAGACGCAGACGGGCAGCGCAGTCCTCCACTCCCACACTCCTTCTGCCCCCTGCCTGCCGCCTGGCCGGCCCCACAGGCCAGCAGGAGACAACTCATGTGTGAAAAATCGGGAGGGATTTTCTGGCCTAAAGAGCCGGGAGAAGGCTCACCCCGGGATCTCCCCTCAAGAGGCACTGCCCAGGCAGGCCTGACTCCAGGGTCCTTGCCTGCCCCTTCCTGCCACCCCGCCACGGAGGAAGCCTCGAGCAACAGGTCCCCGGAGGTCCCCATTTTAGGAGGGTCATGGCATACTGGGCTCCCAACTTTCTGGGCCAAAGCTGGACTTTACGGATTTCTGGTTAGTGAGTAGCAGCACAAGTGACCCAGGAAGCCAACAGCAATTAACAAACAGCCGCGGAATGGAGGCTTGGACCTTATCTTTTTCTTCATTACTATTCCTTCCCTAATGGGGGTTCCCTGTGATGGCAGAGTTTGCGTTCCATGGACACACGTCAGTAAGAGCATGGAAACGCTTTTTGGACCCTTTAGTTGCTCAGTCAATATCTGCCCGTATAGTTGCTCAATAAATGTCCGTCAGTGATGGTTTGATTAATCTGTTGGACATGTTCTGTGTGGGTGTAACTCACAAGTAATCAAAAGTGGAGTGTACTCTGAACTTGTCCAATCCCGCCTGGAGGCGGCAGTGTCCACTGCTACTGGTGTCGGAGGGCCTGGCCCTGAGTCCCGACCAGCTGGTGTTTCCTAGCCGAGTGATCTTGGGCACATTATTTAAAGTCTGTACCTGGGTTTCTCCAACCACTCTGGTACAGAGTGAGCTTGCAGACAGTTAATACATGTAAAGGACTTAGAGCTCCCAGCAGCAGCTCAGTAACGTCAGCTATTACCATTATTAACATCATCGTCATTGTTATCATTACTGCGACCTCAGCCCCTGGAGTCCACGTGGATCTCTCTCTCTGAACGATTTTAGCATGTATATTCTGTACCAATTGGCTGTCAGCACTTATTTCTATGGGTTTTCTCACTGCTTCTTTCCTACACGTGTCCTGGCTCCCTCCCTGCTTGCTGTAGACGCTCACCATCATGTAATGATTAACACAGTCACATGCTTGGGTTTTCCTATTTTGAGGTTTAGGAGATTTACTCCCAGATTGGACATAAATTTAGTTGAAGACTAAAACAGTGTGACATGGAGCCAGATCTCTGTTTCCCGAAGGCCACATCTACATGGTACCGTGCCGTCGGCTGGGAGTGGGGACCAACTGCTCCCTGATGGGACCTGTGCCAGCACAGCTAAGGCACTTGCTTCTCCAAGACCCTGCTGCCTCCTGGCCCTTACCTGGGGGAGATGGGCCCACACAGGGCGACACAGCAATTTGTGAAGATATTTCCATAGCTGTAGGGGTTGTAATTTTCTTTACCTCTTTTATTTGACCAAGATCCTTTAATCTGAATGAAAAAAAAAGAGTAAATAATGTACAATATCGTTCATACCAATGCCGTCATGTGGGCCAGCTGGAGAAGCCTATAAAGAATGCAAACAATCTTTACTCATTCATTCACCAAAGGAAACCAAGGTACTTTTCTCAAGGAAAATAGGCATTTAATTCAAACTTGGAAATATCCCAAATCAGTGGGTTAGATCAGGGAAAAGAGTAAGACTCCCTGGAGATGGTAATCTTTTATTTGTACCACATGGCACAAAAAGGTCATCTCACATAAGCCAGTGGAGATCTTTTTCGTACTCACATTTAGTGCCCTAAAAAGTCATTAAGTGAATAGGAGCTGAAAAAAGTTAATGTGGCTCCCCTAATTGACAGTTTACAGGCTGTAAGAATTCAGCCTCACGTGGGTGTTGCCAAAATAGCCTGTTTTTTTTCCTTTTATTAAGTCATATACACATAGAGCATGGATACCTTTGTGCATTTTTGGGTTTTGCTGATTCTACTATTCATGTTACCAAATACAAATAACTGTACGAGCATTCTCTTACGGCATGAGTCTCATCACTACTTACTTCTTTAAGCTTTTGTTTCAGGTAACTGACCTATTCTGAGACATTGAATTCATGTATGGGTATAGACTTATGTCAAAATCTAAGCATTAAGAGCAAAGAAATATCTTCCAATATTATGTTTCCTGTTTTTATATCTCTTCTCCATCTGCATTGAATATAGGCAATCAATATATTATATAATCCTGGATAGTAAGTTAAACTTTGGGGCTGGGCAATTTCCTCCAAAAACTAGACAGAGACATTAAACATGAGAGGTCGACTTAAGTGCTCACTCCAACATGTCAGCTTGCATTGGTCTTTTTTAGGGGAAGTGTGACCATTGCTCACAAAATCTATTTGGCCAGTCCTGGCATTGAACTGACAGACATGGTCAGAAAAGAAGAAGGGAAACGAGAAGAGAAGCAGAGACTCCCGGCTGAGAACCCTGCAGAAGGGTCCATGGAAATGCCTCCACGGCAGCGCTGTGTGCCAAGGCTCACCTCTGGGCGCAGGCAAAGGCAGGGGGGAGGGGAAAGGGAGGGGGGGAGGGGGGAGGGCCCCCCGACACCCGCCAAACGCCAGACAGCACGTGCCCTGCTCCATCAGGAACTTACGTCTTCATTCGTCGTCTGGTTGGAGCTGATCAAGTAGGTGTGGAAACCTGAGAGGCCGACGATGGACCAGACGGAAAAGAAGCACACCACGGCCTCCAGCACGGTGACACGAGTCAAGGGGCAAACAGGGGCGGGAAGGGCCTCGGTCTCCTGGTCTCTCTCTAGCCCGGTGAGGCTTCCCACTCTCTCATCGGCATCCTCTCCAGGGCAGGGAGAAGGTGTCACTCCCCGCTGGGGAGCAGCACCTGTGCCTATAATGGCAGGTGGGGCTCCCTTCCCACAGTGGACACTGCCTCAGGATCAGGAGTGTTTTTACTTAGGGGACCTTTCCCCAGCCCTTCAGCCAATCCCTGCCACTCGTTCCCCCCAGTTCCCCTCCCAGGAAAGCACAGATAGGGCGGCAGTCTTGTCAGTCACTGGTTTGAAAGTCACAGTCCATGGATCCAGGCGGATGAGGTGACCAGGGGGAAGACATTGGGAAGACTGGGGCTGTGAGAGTCCCAGCCTGGACAGGAGAGGCAAGGGACAGAATAATCGAAGAGGAGGTGACACACAGAATGGAAGCAGTCGTGGGTAAAAAAGAATAAGAAATGGAACCGAGAGGATTAATCACCAAGTAACACATGAAGAAGTGAATGTTGATCTCAGAAATACTTATGTGGCACCTGCAGTTTCCAGTCCAGATAGAAAGATGGGAAAGTGAAAACACACAAACACTCGTGCTATAAACGTAAAACCTGGCATCCCCACTCTGCAAGATGCCCAGGTAACGAACTCCACTTGTGCCCCCTAAATCTGTTGAATTAAAAAACAAAAGTCTTGGGTCGTGATGCTCTTTAAATGTCTTCTGTGAACTATTTGAATCTCCTCTATTGTCAGTGATGATTTTTGTCTGCTCGATCTATCCTTAACAACAAGCAGTATGTTAAACTAAAAATACACGATATGCAAGTGGGAAGAACTCAGGATTGGAAGCGGCTCCTGCTGGTTTACAGCTTCTGCAGTGCCACCTACGCTCCCACTGCCAGTGGTGTGGAATTATAAAGTTTATAGCAATAACAACACAATGCAGCTTTCTGTATTACTATCTCATGTGCTTTAGGTAGATGTTCTAACAGCAGAATGCAGCGCCACTGTTAGCTGGCGGCAGTGTCCCAGTGACATGAACCCAAGGCGGGATTCCAGGGTCCAGCCAACACCCCCCACAGCAGGTGTTGTAGAATCACCCTA
Organism: Arctocebus calabarensis; assembly: GCA_963573935.1. Lineage (NCBI taxonomy): Eukaryota > Metazoa > Chordata > Mammalia > Primates > Lorisidae > Arctocebus > Arctocebus calabarensis. The sequence goes on along the minus strand of CAUYON010116273.1, from coordinate 3,916 downwards.
ATTCATAACAATAGCTGCATTGCTGACGATATGTCAGGTACTGTTTCATAGGCTTTGGGGGACTCACCCAACGCTCAGAGCAACGCAGGGACAAGTGTGACTCCCAGGTAACAGGGAAACCGAGGCAGAAGGGGATAAAGTAATATGCTTGGAAAACAGCAGAACTAAGAGTTGAATGCTGGAAGGCTGCTGTACCAGGATGACAGAAGCCTTGGGCAGGTCCCTGTCCTAATCCTTGCTGAGGGGCAGGTGGCCCTCACCTGACCTCAACCTCTGCCAGGGGGTGGGGGGATGGGAAGCTCCCCATCAGGGATTCGTGACCCTGCAGCAGCTGAAGTGGTCCACTGCCTTTCAGATCCACTCACACTGAGATAAACTATCCCAACAGTGGCTCGGTGCCCATACTCAGAAGTTAGGGCGCCAGCCACATATACCAGGGCTGGCAGGTTTGAACTTGGCCCAGGCCAGCTGAACAACAATGAAAACTACAACAGCAACAAACAAAAAGCTAGGCGTTGTGGCGGGTGTCTGTAGTCCCAGCTACTTGGGAGGCTGAGGCAAGAGAATCACTTAAGCCCAAGAGTGGGAGGTTGCTGTGAGCTGAGATGCCATGGTACCGAGGGCAATATAATGAGACCCTGTCTCAAATAAAAACAAAAAAACTATCCCAACACACATTTTTTCACTTTTTGACCCAATGGCTAGATGTTGAAAATATGTGAGCCACAACAAGGTCAAGAAATAGAAATTTCTCTCAAATGTATTAAAATTCATTTACTGATTTTTTTAAAAAAGAAAAATGAGAGGAAACAATCCAGCTCCCCTGGGAGTCAATTACTAAGCAGTTGGACTTTGGTTTACTGTGTCGCGGGTGGGTTTCCAATGATGGCAGAGATGGCTGCCAGCCTCTGTCTGTGCCTCCACCAGTTTCCACTAAGACAGTGGGCCCCCTTTGCAGTGGAGTGGGTTCGAATCCCCTGTAACCCTAGCCAAGAGGTTGCACATCAAGGTACTCTCTGTTTGGGGGCTCTGAAAAGTGCTTCTCTGCACACGCCCCTCCTGGGCCCCTGAAGAAAGAAGGCCACACCGGCAGGGAGAGGAATCACGAGCTGTCTTGATTGAGAGACATGAGGCGTGTTTACCTAAAAGGTCACACATGCATTAGTGTCTCCATCAGCCTAGAGTAACTTTAGGATTCTCTCTGCAGTTACCTGCACGTGCGAGGGAAGGGGACTCAGAATCGTGTGCTTGCCAATGAGAATGTTGCAACCTCCTAGAAAACGTTACCACGTGGGAAGCCACACAGCTTCCCTCCTCAAAGACGTCTCAGGTTCTCGCAGGGGAAACCCTTGGGATCACGTGCTGGGGAAGCCCCGGGGCTGGGGCCTGGAGGAAGACTCCAAGAGGGGAGCCGTGCAGATCATCAGTCATTTCGATGTAAACCAGCATTAGCATCCAATTACAGGGGTACAATCACTTCACTTCAATCGTGTCTTATTGTTCAGCTCTCCCCAAAAGAGAAGGGTTTTCTGTGGTTGATAAATCAAACAGTGATTGGTCTGCACTGGTGGAGACTGTGACAGAAATATCCCCAATTTGTATCCACTGTAACACTTACTTGAAGATCACAGTGGCTTAACAGGCTTCGTATGTTTTAATGGAATTTGTTAGAAGGCTTGGAGTTGCCCCAAGTGCCCGCAGGAAGGATACCACAATGGGAAGATAACAAAGTCAGGCCTTTGACAACCTGTCCTCCCTATCTGTTGACTCTCAGAAGGACCCCAGAAACAGTAGGACAGGTGTCCTTAGCACTGCTCTCACAGCTGCACCTGTGCTGAGACATTTCAGCTGCCAGCATGTGGGGACAAAGGGACCCCATCAGGTTGTAGCCATCACAGCTACCTCCATTTTCTGGTCTCTAAGTGTGCCCACGTGCTCACATGACAAGGGCAGGCAGGTGGCCAGGAGCCCTGCTCCTTCCTGACATCCAGCTTTTGGCAGACAACTGCCAGCTCATGTGGAGTGAGCAGGCGGGATGCCCTCTGTCCCTTGACACTCCCTGACACCCACTCTTGGGCCATGCTCAGGCTGTGGGTGCTGCCCGGGAGCCTCCCCCATCTGCTGGAGCCCTGCGGGGCAGTTAGCGCCTGTCCTGGGCTCCCTGCAGGGTGCACAGCTTCCTCTGTCCCTCCCCACAGGCTGTCTGTGCACGTCTCACCCACTGAGACTCATTCTGCTCAAGCAAGGACAGTGACAGCTCAGATCCCCACACCCACAGAAGTCTGCAGAGGAGAGAAGTCGGTGCCCCTGTGCTGCTGTCTCACCTTCGGCACCCCCACCTCCACTCTCGGCCCTTTGGACACTCCAAGACCTGGGTGGGTCATTGCAGACCTGGCCTCCCCAGCAGGTTTTGCTCGTGGTGGGTGTTCAGTAAAGTGATTTTGCAGGAAAGAGTTGCCAAGTGGATCTCCTTTGTTCGAACCTGCCAGGCTGTGTGGACACAGGCCCAGTCTCGTCCTTTCTGGAGAAGACTCTCTGTTGGTCTCCCGCCCTGGGGAAGGTGGGGTGGGGGCTCTGTACAGGGCAGCCAACCCACTGCCCACTGACCCCCAGAGGTCTCTCCCCACTACCTCTGCTGCTCTGTTCCAAAGATAGAGGCAGGCGGGAGGGAGGACTGGCCGTGGACTCTGAGACAGAGCGCTCCCTCCAAGCCTGTATCCAGGTGGCTGAGCACCCTACCCTGTCCCCTTCCCACCTGCAGGTTGAGAGGACAGACTTGGACGGGGTCTGATGAGCACTGAAAGGAGCCGTACTCTGCCCACAGCCACTCATGCTGGTCCATCTGTCCATTGCCCACACCCCTCTGTCTCCTTCTCTGCCCTGCCCCTCCCCCAGCTGGCCACGCTCCAGACCCCCAAGCCTGGGCTTGCTTAGAGTAGCAACTGGTCAATTCCTTTCTCCTAAAATCCTGCTGGGCTTTATGTGGGCCTGATAAAGCACTTTTAGTTTATCAGCATTTTCATCATTTGAGTTGATATTTCTGCTAAGGCGTCTTGGTTGGCTGTTGATCAGCCATTTTAGCTTCTAATCCATCTCACTTCACTGACATCACTTTTAGTTGGATATTTCGCAGCGTAAATCTTCTGTGAGAAACCTAAGCCTGCGCTCTTATGTCTTACTAAAATATTTTTAAAGCATGGTCAGTTTAGACATGAGACCACCAGATACAGTAAAATCTCCACAGTTGACCACCTCCTTACATTGACCCCCTTCTCAAATTGGCCTAATTCTCATAGACCAGACAAGCGCCACATGTACGTTCCAGTATGGGTGGGCTAGTGCCTTATATTGATCACTTCTCTGTGTTGGTCCATTTGTTATAGTCCCTTGGGGGGTCGAACTACAGAGGTTCTACTGTGTTTGCAAATACAAGTTATTGTCTTGCCTGAGAACACATTGCAGAGGTCACCTCGAAGGTCACACTAGACTCCAGTCCTGTGCCAGGCAATCCAGCCAGGAAATCTCCTTGAGCTCTGAGGACTCGGGACTTTATACATTCTTGCCCTAGACAGACTGCAGGTCTAGAGAGCAGCAGCTGTGGGCAGCTCTGCTGTCAGCCATGACTGTGTCACTGACCAGACTTGGCCATCATAATTGGCCACTTCAACAGACTCCCAAACTCTCAGGGTCTCAGCAGTGGCAGAGAACTAGAGGGCTAGGGTTCTGCACTTCTTTCATTTGAGGTGCCTGCCGCCCTGGCAAGCAGGACCATCCTCCTTTGGGGCACCCCGTCTCTAGAAAGTCTCTGTCCTGGGCTCCCTTCATCCTCAGAGCAGCCAGAACGGGGGCCAAGTCCTTCTGCTCTAAGTCTCATCTCTCCTGCCTCTTCTCCCACCCCATTTCTCTAACCGCAGCC
>CAUYON010116266.1:0-10662 GCA_963573935.1 Arctocebus calabarensis | reverse complement strand
AACCTATTCAATCCTTACTTAGGATATAAATAATTATCCTTTTCTCAAAGGAATGCAGTCTACTCTTAGTATAAGCTCAGTTGCCTTTAAAAATAACTATCTGAAAACTTCTAAATACGGATCAAAAATGTTTTCACATAGTAAACGAGAAAATCTCATGAATGTTATGTCAATCAGATTGATAAAAATATCTCAGATTGCATGTGAAGCCCGCACACTGTACCCCATGATTGAACTAATGTACACAGCTATGATTCAATAAATAAATAAATAAATAAATAAATAAATAAATATCATGTAAAAATTAACACTTATCCCCTACACTGTAATAATCTCACTTGTTGAGTCATTACAGATTACCCTTACCTCTTCTCAGTACCCTGTGTCATTTAGAACAGCTAACAGTAATTTGCATTCCATTTTTCCTATATTCTTCTTCATCTATAAGTATGCAGCAAGGAGGTAGGGATCGTATTCATGTCTGCATTCCCCATAGAGGCTTTCACATAGTCAATGTCTACTTAATAATGATCTTTGCACAATGTCCTAAAGATCTGAGAGAAATATCAAACCCCATACCCCTTCCTTGGGTGATACCACTAACTATAACTGTAGCATTTTTCATTACCCACCCTGGGATTTTACATTACCATTAATAATTAAACTCTCAGAACTAATGGGTTGTGTTTTAGGTTTTCAATACTTTCCTTCCCTGACCAAGTCCCCTTCTTCCTCATACAACTTACCTCAAGAGGACAAAGAGCACTTGTCTGTATTAAACTTCCTCAACTCCCCTGGAAAGCCTCATGAACATCTCATATTGAGGGACTAGAGAGGAGAAATTAAGGAGATTTCCAGTCCACAGATCATTTGTCTGATTTTGTTTTAAGTCAGCTGAAGAACCTGGGTTGTTTTTCTAAACGAGAGATGTCCAATCCACAGCCCACAGGCTACATGTGGCCCAGGATGGCTATAAATGCAGCCCAACACAAAATTATAAACTTAATTAAAACATTATGAGATTTTTGTGTGACTTATGGTGGAATTCAAATTGTGTCGTTCTCGTGAACTTTGTAGATGACAATGTCATGTGGCAATGTCACGTAAAATAAACACATATATGTTCTCATTATTTGTACACATGCCTGGCTTTATTTTTATGGTGGTGTGTGCCTTTCAGTGTATTATTTTTCATTTTTTATCACCCTAGAGATAAACTTTATTTAACATGCAAACTATATTGTGAATTTTTTTTATTAAATCATAGCTGTGTACATTATTGCCATTATGGGGTACAATGTGCTGGTTTTACATACAATTTGAAATACTTGCATCAAACTGGTTAACAGACTTCACCAGTTTCTTAGTTATTGTGTTAAGACATTTATATTCTACACTTAGTAGATTTAACATGTACGCTTGTAAAATACACCATAGGTATGGTCCCACTAATTACCTGTCCTCCCCTCTCCTCTTTCCCCTTCATTTTGTGCTGTAGTTTAATTATAGCTTTCATATGCAAGTGCAGGTGCTTATACATTGGTTTCACAGTAGGACTGAGTACATTGGATACCTTTTCGTCCATTCTTCAGATACTTTGCTAAGAATAATATGTTCCACCTTCATCCATGTGAACATAAAAGAGGGAAAGTCTCCCTCTTTTTAAGGCTGCATAATATTCCATGATGTATATATACCACAATTTATTAATCCATTCATGGGTTGATGGGCACTTGGGCTTCTTCCATGACTTAGCAATTATGAATTGGGCTTCAATAAACATTCTGGAGCAAATATCTTTGTTGTAAAGTGATTTTTGGTGTTCTGGATATGTACCCAGTAGAGGAATTGTAGGATCAAATTGCTGGTCTATTTTTAGATGCCTAAGTGATCTCCAAACTTCCTTCCAAAAGGAATATATTAGTTTGCATCCCCACTAGCTGTGTGGAAGTGTTCCCGTTTCTCCACATCCATGCCAACATCTCTGCTTTGGGGAATTTGTGATGTGGGCTAATCTTACTGGAGTTAGATAATATCTCAAAGTAGTTTTTATTTGAATTCCTCTGATGATTAAGGATGATGAGCATTTTTTTCATGTGTCTGTAGGCTGTGTATAGAGAAGTTTCTATTCAAGTCCCTTGCCCACCCTAAGATGGGATCACTTGTTCTTTTCTTGCTAATACATTTGAGTTCTCTGTGGATTCTTATTATTAAACATTTGTCTGAGATATAATCTGCAAATATCTTCTCCCATTCTGAGGGCTTCTGCTTTCTTTACTTACTGTGTTCTTGGCTGTGCAGAAGCTTTTTAGTTTGATCAAGTCCCAGTAATGTATTTTTGATGCTGCTTCAATTGCCCATCAGTCCTCCTCATAAAATATTCTCCAAGGCCAATTTCTTCAAGTATTTTCTCTGCACTTTCTTCTAGTATTTTTATAGTTTCATGTCTTAAGTTTAAATCTTTTATCCAATGACGGTCTATCTTAGTTAATGGTGAAAGATGTGGGTCCAGTTTCAGTCTTCTACAGGTCACCAGACAGTTCACCAAGCACCACTTGTTAAGTAGGTAGTCTTTTCCCCACTGAATGTTTTTGATTGGCTTATTGACGATCAAATGACAGTAAGTAGCTGGGTTCATCTCTTGCTTCTCTGTTCTGTTCCATACATCTACCTCTCTGTTTTTGTGCCAGTACCATGCTGTTTTGATCACTACACATTAATAGTATAGTCTGAGGTCTGGTAGCATGATTCCTCCTGATTTGTTTTTATTTCTGAGTAATGTCTTGGCTATTTGAGTTTTTTTCTGTTTCCACATAAAATGAAGTACCAAGTTTTCCAGATTTTTAAAGTATGAAAGTGGTGCTTTAATAGGGATTGCATTAAAATTGTATATTGCTTTGGGTAGTATGGACATTTTAACAATGTTGATTCTTCCCAGCCATAAGCATGGTATGTCTTTCCATTTGTTAACATCTTAAGCTATTTATTTTCTCAGGGTTTCATAGTTCTCTTTATAGAGATCTTTCACGTCCTTTGTTAGATAAACTCCCAAATATTTCATCTTCTTTGGTACTACTGTAAAAGGAATAGAGTCCTTGACAGTATTTTTTAGCTTGACTATTGCTAGTACATACAAAGATTACAGATTTTTGAGTGTTGATTTTGTAACCTGAGACACTGCTGTAATGCTTGATCACTTCTAAGAGTTTTGTAGTTGAATCCCTGGTGTATTCCAGGTATACAGTCATATCATCTGTGAAGAGTGAAAGTTTGATCTCCTCTGTTCCTATGCAGATGCCCTTGATCGCCTTCTCTTGCCTAATTGCAATGGCTAAGACTTCCATTACAATGTTAAAAAGCAGTGGAATTAATGGGAAACCTTGCCTTGTTCCTAATATGAGTGTAAATTATTTCAATTTAACTCCATTCAATATAATATTGTCTGTGGATTTGCTGTAGATGACCTCAATCAATTTAAGAAATGTCTCTTCTATACCTATTTTCTTAAGTGTTCTGATCATAAAAGGATGCTGGGTATTATCAAAAGCTTTTTTTTGCATTGATTTAGAGAAACATATGGTCTTTGTTTTTTATTTTGTTTATGTGATGTATTATATTTATAGATTTCCATATATAGAACCAGCCTTGAGACCCTAGGATAAAACCAAATTTGTCATAATGTATAATTTGTTTGATGTAAAGCTGGATTCTGTTTGCTAGCATCTTATTGAATATTTTTGCAGCTATATTCATTAAAGATATTGGTCTATAATTTTCATTTCTTGTTGAATCTTTTCCTGGTTTGAGGATCAGGGTGATATTTGCTTCATAGAAAGTGCTGGGAAGTATTCCTTCTTTTTCTATGCTTGGAAAAGGTTAAGTAATATAGATACTAGTTCCTCTTTAAAGGTTTGGTAGAATTCTGATGTGAAGCTCTCTGGTCCCGGACTCTACTTTTTGGGAGATTTTGTATAGTTGATGCTATTTCAGTACTTGATATAGGTCTGTTCAACATTGCTGATTCTTTCTGGTTAAGTCTAGGAAGCTGGTGTGCTAACAAGTATTGGTCAATTTCTTTCAGACTTTTGTATTTCTGAGAATAGAGTTTTTTATAGTATTCATTAAGGATTTTCTGAATTTCTGAGGTGTCTTTTGTTATTTAGCCTTTGTCATTTCTGATATGAAATGAGGGATTTTAATTTTCTATTTCTGGTTAGGCTAGTGAAGGGTTTATCAATTTTGTTAACCTTTTCAAAGAACCAACTTTTTGATTCATTGATCTTTTGAACAATTCTTTTGTTTTTATTTCCTTTAATTCAGCTCTAATTTTGGTTATTTATTTTATTCTGCTGGGTTTAGGGTTGGAGTGTTCTTTCTTTTCCAGGTGCTTGAGATGTCCCATTAAGTTGTTGACTTCCTTTTTTTCCATTCTCTTAAGGAAGGTTTGCAGCACTATAAATTTCCCTCTTAGGACTGCTTTTGCATTATCCCAGACGTTCTGACAATATGTGTCTTCATTATCATTTTGTTCCAAAAGCTTGGTAATTTCCTTCTTAATCTCATCTATGATCCAGCTATCTTTCAGCATAAGGTTGTTTAGTTTCCATGTCTTGTATGAGTATGCAGATTCCTACTATTGGTGAATTCAACTTTTACTCTATGATGACCTGAAAAAATACAAGGAATCATTTCTATTCTTTTAAATTTGCTGAGGTTAGACTTGTGACCTAAGATGTGATCAGTTTTGGAGGATGTTCCATGGGCTGATGAGAAGAATATGTATTCAGGTGTTAGGATGAAATGTTCTGTAGATGTCTATTAAATTAAATTGGTGTATGGTGAAGTTTAAGTCTAAAATTCCTTTCCTTAGTTTATCCTTGAAGGATCTATCCAACAGTGCCAAAGGAGTGTTAAAGTTTCCAACTATTATGGTGCTGGAAGATATCAAATTATTCATGTCTGTTATGGTCTAGTTTATAAATTGAGGTGCATTTTGGTTGGGTGCATAAATGTTAATAATTGATATCTCATCATGTTGAGTGTTTCCTTTAACAAATATGAAGTGATCCTCCTTGTCTTTCCTTTTGTTGGTTCAAAGCCTAATGTATCTGCAAATAAAATTGCAACCCCTGCTTTTTTCTATTTTCCATTTGCCTGGATTATAGATGTACATCCCTTCACCCTGAGTCTGTATTTATCCTTTAAGATAAGATGAGATTCTTGTGTGCAGCAGATATCTGGCCTGAGTTTTTTTTTATCCAGTAGGCCAACCTATGCCTCTTTAGCAAACAATTTAAGCCATTCACATTAATTGAGAGTATTAATAAGCCTGGTAGTATTTGAGATGTCAAGTTTTTCAAAAGACTGGTGGATGTTTTTAATCCTTTCACCACTGTAGAAGTTGGGTTTTGATCAATAATTTCTAAGTGAGTTTACTTTGGTGGGAGGGCATTATGGAGGATGAGTCTGAGACTATCTTGAAGAGCTGGTTTAGTTGTGGCAAATTTCTTCAACATGTGAATGTCATTAAAGTATTTGACTTCTCCATCATAAATGAAACTCAGTTTAGCTGTATACAGGTTCCTGGCCTGAAAGTTGTTTTGTTTTAGGAGATTGAAGATTGATGACCATCCTCTTCTGGCTTAAAAAATTTCAGCACAAAAACTTGCAGTCATTCTAATATTCTACCCCTTGTAGGTTATGCTTTTCTTATATCTGGCTGCTTGCAGGATTTTCTCTTTCATATTAACTTTGGAAAAGTTAATTACAATGTGTCTAGGGGATGATTTATTTGGATTGAGTAGTGCTGTTTCAGTATTTCTTGCCATGTTTGGAAAGTTTTCTTATAAAATCTCGTGGACTAGAGCATTTCACATCATTCTCATCACCTTCAGGAATTCCAATAAGGCAAATGTTTGCTTTTTTGGAGTAGTCCCACAACTCTCTCAGGGAATGCTCTGTCCTTGCTTTCCATTTCTCTTCATCTTTGAGTGTTTGGGAGCGTTCAAAAGCTTTCTCTTCATTGTCAGAAATTCTTTCTTCTGCCTGCTCCATCCTATTACTGAGGCATTCTACTCTATTTCTCAAGTCTTTGAGGGATGCAAATTCTTGCCTCAATTTATCAAAATCTTTGGTGACTTTATCTTTGAATTCATTGAATTTTTGAGACCACTTTCTAATTACTCCTTGAACTTCTACTTCCAATTTTATTTCAATTCTGTTAATCTTATTTGCTATCCAAATTCTGAACTAAATTTCTGACATCTCAGCCATTTGTTTATGAATGGGATCTTCTGTTGCATCTCCTTTGTTGTACGTTGGGAGAGTTGATCTACTGTGGTTGTTCATGTTACCCAGTTTTTCCACTGATTCTGCCCCATGGTTATTTTTCACCATTTGTTTAGTGAGGCTGGTAAGACGGAATTAAATTGAGGGCTCCTGGAGATTTAATTAACCAGCCTCTTACCAGAGTGCTGGGACTGGTGACTGCGGCTTTTCCCCTGAGAAAAATTCCCATTTAGTACTATAGCCTGGGACTCTGGGGACCTGCTTAGTATGATGGGGCTAGGTGAGTTTGTCTAGTATTTATCTAGAGTCTAATCAATCCTAGTGGATCAGTGACTTTGGGTTGAAATCTCAGCTGTGGAGGAATAAAAGCAATTATGACCCTCTGTCCCCCACTCGCAATGACTGGGAGAGGAGAATCAGACCCTCCCTCTACAACACAACCAGGGTATAACCTTGGAGAGTCCCCAGGTGATTGGCCCAGATCAAGAGTGTCAAACCAATTGTCCCATTCAGCACAAACACAGATCAGGAGGGAGAGTTCAAATGTTCTCCAGAAACTGGATGGCAGGGGTTCACTGGCAGCTCAAGTGTTACTCACTTTGGTGGTCCTTGGAGTCATAAAGGCCCACCCAGCAAAAGAATTATTCCAGGCAGACTGGTGCCTCTTTTCCCACTTTGTATCACCGTCACCCCCAGTCACTAGTTACCCCTGCAGTGCTGCAGCTCAGCTCTCTCTAATACTCAAGTACACCAGAGATTTGCACCTAAGTCAAAGAGGAGACAATGCCTCCCCAACCAGACTGTCTCACTGTGTACCCTGCAGGTAGGAGGAATTCAGGACTGATTCACTCCAGTGATCATAGGAAACTGAGGAGTGTTCCACTTGCGTCTGTACCCAGCCAGGGGTTACTGGCAAGGGGTATGGTTCTCTCTCTCAGAGACCATGCCTCTGACTTGGCCACACTCCACCTCTGGAACCCCTGCAGATCAGGTCAGCTTCCCTCTGTGTTCCACTGAATTGGTGAGGTGTCTCTCACAAGTTTGACCCCAGTGGGAGGAACTGTGGAACTGCCACCTCTATCAGGGGTGGTGCTGCTGGTTTGGGGTAATGCTGTGTGCAGGTCAAAGGAACCAGGCTGAGAGCAGGAGGGTGGAGCTGCCAGCCTCACGGGTTGCAGAATCTGAGTGGGGAGGTAGGGAGTTGGGGGGTGGTGCTGCCCTGCCGGCAGCAGAAGCAGGCAGGGTGCCAGTGGGCACTGCACGGTCCCTGGTGGTCAGTAGCGTGGGTCCTTCCCTATGCCCTTTCCAACACAGGGCAAGTCTCTCTCCCCTTGTGATCACCTCTATTAAAGTTACAGTTTCAGTGCAACTGCCCAACAGCCCATGAGATGCCCTGTCCTAGCAAAAATCTGGTAGACACTCTGGATTCTGCAGGGGGTAGTCTTCCTGACCACCAGGAGAGGGGGAAGGGTGGATTGGGAGTTCAGGAAGGTAGGGAGAATATTAGTTCAACTTCTGTCCCAGGCAAGACACTGCCTGGGCTTGCAGCAGTATCTCTCGGTAGAGGGAGTCCTGGCCCTGAGTTGCTCTCTCCTCTTTGGTGAAATAAAAGGTTCTCTGTTCACTACTCGCTTCAAGCTACTCTCCTGATGGGGGTAGGGGAAGGATTCCTGTCCTCTTTGGGATGGGTTTTGTACCTGAAATTTGTTTACTTGGAGTCCCAGCTTGCCTCAGCAAGGGTAATGAAAACCTATCAATCCTCTCTCTCAGCTCAGCTCCTGATCTTCAGCTTTACATGCAAAAGCTTTGAAAATGGATAAAATAGATAATGTCGTGCAAATTGTCATTTAGACTGTGAATTTCATAAGGGTCAAGGGATCAAATCATTGGCAATTTCAGGAATTCCTTAAAAGTATCGATGCCGACTATGGCAACATTATTTACTTTTCAGAAGTAAGATGACTAAGTTGAGACCATGTTGGAAATATTTTATAATTTACAACATTATCAAGTCATTTATAGTACCAAAAGCCGAATTTGTACCAGGACTTGATGAAAACTGGCTTGCAGATTTAGCCTTTTTAGTGGATTTAACCACTTATTTAAATAAGTTAAACATGCATCTTCAAGGTGAAAATCAACTTATCAATACAATGTTTCAAATTATAAGTGTTCAAAATGAAACTGAAATTATGGCAAATTCAAATTAAGGGAAACAATTTTCTGCATTTCAACACAGCTAAACACAGACCTGTGAACAATGAAAAACATGAAGCCTTGCTTTTTGATTTGATATAAGAATTGGAAAACAGATATTAAGATTTCTGGGAAAATAATATTTTGGTATATATGTGACTCAATTTTCAGTGGACATAAATAGGTTAACCTGCCAATTTTCAAATGGAATGCATAGAGCTGCAATCTGATATTCAACTTAAAGAAAAATTTGATCATGTCTCTTTCCTGGACTTTTATAGGTCCAGTTTTCTCAGAGACAAATATCTCTGCTTTGCAGCCATGTCCTATTCATGTCATAGCTCTTTTGGAGTACTTACATCTGCAAGCAACTATGTTCAAAAATGAAGCACACTAAGAGTAAAATTAGAACAAAAATATCTGATGAGTCCTTTGAGAACTCCCTGAGAACTGCAACTACTTCCATTGACTCAGATATTGGTGCATTTTTTTCCCCAAATATCATGTCTAACACCCCACTAGTTTTATGTTGCTCACTTTTATTTTAATTTTATAGTAAAAAAAATCAAAAACCCCAAAGACATTTTATTACTTAGATATGTACATTTTCAATATTAGTGACTGCAAACTTGGGACCTGCTAAGCAATTTTTAAAAACTCTCTGGATGGGCCACTGAATAATTAGGATTATTATGTGAGGAATTTTTGTTTATCTGTGGTGATAGATATCATGAAAATTGTGCATGGACATTTTTTTCTTCATTAGCTTTTGCTAGTGTTTATGTATTTAATGTGTGGCCCAAGACAACTCTTCTTCTTCCAATGTGACCAAGAAAAGCCAAAAGGTTGAACACTGCTGGTCTAAACCATTATAACAGACTCCCCCTATACCTTTGTCTGTAACTATACCTTAGCTCCAAAATTTTTTGGAAGAGGTGCAGCTAATGATTTGGTAATCCCTAAGCTCTCTGATTCAACTCAATTATTCAATAAGTATTCTCAGTATGCCTCCTATGTACAAAGTGGGAAGGGAAAGAATACAAAACATGACAAGTGGGATTTTTCCCTAACTGTATACAGTAATACATCTGACACCATTTTTTTCAACAAAACCAGTTGAACATAAATTTCTTAAGTGAGCCAGGACTTTTCCTGATTGGATAGTGGTTCACATTTGTAGCAAAGGGTGTAGCTAAGTAAATAATGTTCCTAAAACAAACCCAACCAGGGAAAGTATTTGTAAAGAGAATTAATGGTCATGTACATATATCACTTGTTAACTATTTGGTGCTCTCAGGGTTCAGGAAATAGGAGCCCTAAATTAGGCCTTATCTGAGTATCTATAATGTATATTACTCAGTAATCAGTGCTGATAGGGAGGAGTGACAGAGAGAAGTAGAAGTGATGATGCATGAAAATGATTGAGTCATGATTTTCTCTATGGAATAAAAAATATATTCACCCTCCTTGCTCTATCCTTAATATGCTATGCCTTTTTTCCCTCCAATGGACAATCTAATGTGAGGATATGCATGATTAAAAAATAAACATAAATAAAGCTGTTTCAGAAAAAATAAAACAGACAAGGTCTCAATTGAGAAACTGTTTAAATAAGTTACATTTTATGTCTTTGTATGGGGTAGAGACCAGAAACCCCAATAAAGAGATTCAAACATGTTAGTATACAATGGATACAGTCCAAGAGTTTAAGGTATATGGAGGGGTTGCTGGTGAAGAGGATAATGAGCACAAAAGAGAGATGCTAAGTATATGGGTCTATACAGCGAGTCAAATAAAAAATGAACCAAGTTTTACAGCTCCTAGTATACAGTGCTATTTTAATATTATACAAAGCTACTCAGAATTCAAGTAGATAACGTATATGAAGAATTTTTTGACCACTGACAAAAATTGAGTCTTTCTTCCTATAAATGAGTCACCATTTGCCTTAAAAACAAATAAAAATCCAAAGAGAAAAAAACTATACACCAAACCTCCTAAGCCCTAATTATAACCTTGCCTTTTAAAACATTCCTATCACATGAAAGATATAAATTTGCTTCATATTAGGGCTGTATACATTGGATACTTTTTCTTTCATTCTTGAGATACTTTGCTAAGGAGAATGTGTTCCAGCTCCATCCATGTAAATATGAAAGAGGAAAAGTCACCATCTTT
>CAUYON010116265.1:0-88375 GCA_963573935.1 Arctocebus calabarensis | reverse complement strand
GTGCCGAGTAATGGGGAGATTACTATATTGAGTTCTCTTAACAGGAATATCATATTCTTATCCTGGGGTCCATGTTAATTCTATCATTCTTCAGGATTCATGCTGAGGCCTACTTCTATTTTTTTTTTTTTTTTTTTTTTTTTTGAGATAGAGTCTCAAGCTGTCACCCTGGATAGAGTGCTGTGGCATCACAGCTCACAGCAACCTCCAATTCCTGAGCTCAAGAGAGTCTCCTGCCTCTGCCTCCCAAGTAGCTGGGACTACAGGTGCCCGCCACAACGCCCAGCCATTTTTTGGTTGCAGCCGTCATTGTTGTTTGGCGGGCCTAGACTGGATTCGAACCTGCCAGCTCAGGTGTACGTGGCTGGTGCCTTAGCCCGTTGAGTCACAGGCGCCGAGCCAGCCTACTTCTATTTTTAAGGTTTCCTGGCCACTCTAGCCTCCTGCACTGGTCTTCTTAGGAGACTTTATCAGCCCATCATTTACATTGTTTGGCTCTTTCTCATCGTCTACTGTTGATTCACATTTTTGAAATAGACTATAATGCTTTTGAGCTGTGCTTTCTTTTTAACATACTGATACAAAGTTTAATAAGACACAGCCCTTGCTCCTGAGGGCCTTACAGGTAAAGCAGATGAGCTCAGCAGGTCCAGTGGGGACGTTTGGGTTGGCCCTCCCAAGCCCAACTCCACTCGGCCTTCTATTTGAAGAAGTTGATAAGCTGATTCCTACATTTCCCACATGCACTTGAAGCCAAGTTTCTAAATCTGAAATAAGGCACACAAAATTCACTTGCAGGGTAACTGTGACATGGCAACATCTTCCTGCTTCTATTAATACTGGTCTGTGGTGGTGAGGACTAGACTCCTTGCCCCTGAGTTTAGCTTTCTGGGCATGGGAGAAAGTTGAGGCAGCAGAAGTGTTTTCTGGCCTCCAGATAGCAACTAAGGCAGTGTGACCTCCAATCAATAGCCGAGTAGCTGTGTTCTAACTCCTGTTCCTCCTACCCTACAAGCATCAATTTCCTAGATTAAATACTGCTTGAAATTACTAGTATTTTCCATCCTGCACTAAACCTGATTCATCCACATGGTATGCTACAAATATAGAGAGTCTGGAGTGAGGATGCCAAGAAGAGAGCAGGTGGCACTCCCAAGGGGAGAGAATAATTAAAAAAATTAGGACAGCATTCAGAGGAGATAACTGTCCACATTAGCCAGGAAGACAAGGTGTGGAAGTACTTAGAGGAACATGAGTACATAACAGTAACTCACAAAAACCTAGAATATTTATACCGGGAAATTCGGAGATCCACTCCAGCCCCTTTACTCTAAATGAAAAAAAAAAAAGACATTCAGAGAAAGAAGGAGAGCTGGTGTGGATAAAGAGAGAAAGGCATGCTTATCCTCTGTGGGTGAGAATTCCTCAAAGAATGGAAATCCCAGCAATCCCACTCCTGGGTATTTACCCAAAGAAGAAAAACATCATTTTTATCAAAAACACGCTTGCATTTGAATGTTTATTGCAGCACAATTCACAATTGCAAAGATATGGAATCAACTCAAGTGTCCACCATTTCACCAGTGGATTAATAAAATGTGGTATATATGTGCACTATGGAGTTCTACTCAGCCATTTAAAATAATGAATTAATTTCTTCCCTATCAATCTGGAGGGAATTGGAGACTATTCTTCTAGTGAAGTATCACAAGAATTGAAAAACGAATACCACAAGTACTCACTATTAAACTGGAACCTACAGATCAGTGCTCATGTGCACAGATGGAAGTGAAACTCAATGGACGCCAAGCAGGTGGGACGGGGGAACAGGAGATGGGAAATCACACCTAACGGGTACAATGTCCACTTTCTGGGTTATGGGCACACTTACACCTTTGACTCACACAGTACAAAAACAATCCGGGTAACCAAAACATCCATACCTCTGTAATATTCTGAAATTCAAGAAAGAAAGAGAGAAAGAAACAGACTTTCTCTGAAAAATACAAGGTGTGAGTCCTGTGAGCAGCACAGCCAGGGCAGGACCACAGCCCTTGACATCTTGTTCATTAAGCTAGAATGATCCAGTAATTTTTGTAAAGCAAAATTATTTAGAATATATGGACATTTCACTTTTTATCTAAATAAATACCGCGGATGTCATTAAGATGTGATCGTTGTGTTTCTGTTGACCAACAAAATAGCTGAAAATAATTAGAAATACTGTCATAGGAATATTGACATAAGTAGTCTTAATAACAATAGATGAGAATCAAATTCTTCTAACCATTAAATTATTTTTCCTATCCCCACATTGCCTACTTTTAAAAAACATGTTTTGGTGACCTCTATATCTCGGCAACTCTATCTATGAATTCCGTGGGCAATCCCGGCTTTGCTCCCGATCAAACATCCCTTAGTGAGCATAGGATTTATAGCTCTGTTTATTCTGTAAATTTCCTTCAAAGATATTCACTTACAGATCAACCACACCTCTTTAGGAAAATACAAGGCAGCCTAATGTTCTCTGTGACAACCCTGAGTTCATAAATAAATTGATTTATTTGAAAATGCTCTTCCTTCTGTTTTTGAATGTGAGATTTTTAACTGTCTTTATTAAAAAGGTCAACAATCGTTCTTTGCAAACATTTAATTTAACAGAAAAAAATTATCTCAATGGTAGGATTTCTTTCTGGAAGAGATTTCATAATATTTCCTGATCTAAATCCCTGACATCAAATCAAATAGTTTATGTGTTATTACCTTCATTTTACTGGGGCAGAGGCTGTGGGATTCAATTTCTCTTACAAAGTCATAAAGTCAGTCAGAAGCAGGGACAGTGTCGGTCCCTGCATTTCCTTGTCTTATCAAGTTTCAGACACAAAGGAATTCACCCCAAGGCTTCTGCCCCACCCAAACCCCAAGCCAGCCCTAACCCAAGCAGGCAGTATATTTGGAGCTTTGTCCAAAATTCAAGAACCCATTGCCGTAAGTCCCAACTCCTTGCATACCCACAACCTTCTGACTTCTCCTAATCCTTTCCATAATTATAAACCCTTATGAATGAACCTCTGCCTTACCTTGTTTGCATTCTATTCCTCGGATGTGACTGAAAGCTTCCATGAAGCTCAGTCAGCCTTTGGGGTTAGAGGCAAACCCTGATACCCTAGAGATCACTTAAATTGCTCCAATATCCCAGAGGCACAGCTACCCCCGGTCCTAAGTTGTGACTGTTCTGTTGCTAGAAACAGAAGAAATTGGGTAGAACTATGGCATTTCTCCCAAGACAGGGAATGTAACAGGTGTTTAAATAGTATTCTTAAAAACCACAATGATTTTTAAGAATAATTGCCTTAAGATGGAAAAGGCAATATTCGAACTTTTTATTTATTTTTATTAGATCTATCTTTAAAAAATTATGTTTGTATACACTAGTAAAGTGGTTCATATGGAAATTTATTAAATAAATATATATTAGAAGCACACACTGAAATATGGGCATGATGAAGCAAATTTAGAGACCACATGATAGGAATATATGCGGCAGGGCTCAGGCACAGGAGTGGATGCCTTTGGATATTTCTAAACTGTAAGCTCCATGAAGGCATGGAGGCTCACGTCTGTGGACAGCATCCTCCCTACCTGGAACTGACTTTGGCATAGAGTAGGTTTTCAGTAAATATCTGTTGAATGAATGAATGAATTGAAAGTGGCCTAAATCAAAATGCATCTTTAGATGCATTTCAGAGGTTCAATAGTGTTCCTAAAAATTTTTATCTACCTGAAACTTCAGATATGACCCTATTTGGAAATAAAGATTCAGATAAGATCATACTGAATTAGAGTGGGCCCTAAAACCTATAAAAATATATTAATTAGATGCAGAAAAGGACACACAAAGACATAATAAAAAAGGTCATTTTGGCTCGTCGCCTGTGGCTCAACAGGCTAAGGCACCAGCCACATACACCTTAGCTGGTGGGTTCGAATCCAGCCCCGGGCCCGCCAAACAACAATTATGGCTGCAACCAAAAAATGGCCGTGCATTGTGGAGGGTGCCTGTAGTCCCAGCTACTTGGGAGGTGGAGGCAAGAGACTCGCTTGAGCCCAAGAATTGGAGGTTGCTGTGAGCTGTGATGCCACAGCACTCTATCCAGGGTGACAGCTTGAGGCTCTGTCTCAAAAAAAGAGGGTCATTTTAAAAAAAGAGGTAGATAATTGGACTTGTACAGTTCTGCATAAACCAAGGAGCATTGGGGTGTACCAGAAACTGGAAAAACAAGAAAGGATTCTTCCCGAGGGCCTTCAGAGAGAGTGTAGCCTTGCTGATACCTTGATTTTGGACTTCTAGCCTCCAGAACTTTGAAAGTATAAGTTTCTGACATTTACCAAGTTTGTGGTAATGTGTAAAGATGATTACCAAGTTTGTGGAAATTTCTAAGGCCCTAGGAAACTGACACAGACATTTTAGATGCCAAGCCTCCTGCCTCAGCAAGTTTAGTCCTAATTAGACTTGACTCATCAGCCCTTCTCCAGAGGTCTATTGTAATGACTTTAACACACAGTGGAAGTCATTCCTGATAAGAAGGGCATCTAGAATCCAGCTTTCCTGACTCCTCGTGTAGCCTTCCATCCACCACACATTACTATTTATAGCAGGAGAGCTTATCTGACAAGAAAAAATTCTCAGAAAATCTAAGGTGTGGTATACACTGCGGGTATATACCCAAGAATTTATGATGTAACCTGGAACTCCTTTTTCTCTTAAAATTGTTTATGAAGATAAGCTTCTGACCTCTGATATGTTCCGGTTCAGTGAGTTCACTACAATCACGAGACATGTTACAATTTTACTCAGGTACCTGGTCTTTTGGATAGGGCAAAAACCAGGAAACGAAGTTTGTGTATATGTGTGTATTTAAGGCACTTTTGTCATTGTTTAATATTACTAAGCTCTTACTATGGTTACAGATATAAAAAGGTAAAATGTTAAATTCTAAGTTGATCACATTTTTCAAAACCTTCATAAAGGGAATCAAATTATTTTCTATTTGTGACAAATATTTATTATTCATCTCCCTGACTAGCCTGTACCAACAAAATGATTTGTTTAAAACAAAAGATGATGAAAATATTTTCGTATACTTTAGAGACAACTTCTATGAACATATCTCTTGTTGTACTTGGAAGAGAGAGACAATGGAGAAGTGTGAGACTTGTTCTTTTGAATTAAAAAAGTAAATGAACATCCAATAGAATCCCTTTGAGTTGGACATGGAGACTTAGGCCTGTAATCCCAGCACTTTGAAGGCTGTGGTGCAAAGGTTACTTGTGGCCAGGAGTTCAAGACCAAAGTTCAGCCTGGGCAACACAACAAGGCTCCATATCTTAAGAATTTTTTAAAAATTAGCTGGGCATGGTGGTGCATACTTCTAATCCCAGGTACTCAGGTGGCTGAGGTAAGAAGATCTCTTGAACCTCAGAGATGGAAATTGAAGGGAATCTATGATTGTGCCATGGCATTCCAGACCCATCTCTAAAAAGCGAAGACTCCTTTTGCTTTAATTGTTCATTTAATTGTTCATTTGTTTATTGTTATGAGTTACTGTTGATGTGATTGCAAACATCCTATTTTCTGGATCTTGAGCTTATTTACAACAGTACTTGGTTTTGACCATCCAGAAAGAATGCTTTAGTACTGTGGAAGTGGCAGAATTCTGCAGTTATGATTGAATCACATTGCAAATGAACCCCAATCACAAGATTTTAAAAGACCGAAAGACAAAAAGGAGGTATTATCCCAAGATTAGTAACTCAGAAAAGAAAGAACAATTCAGAAGGATGGAGGGTTTAGAAGTGAAAGTTTAATGAAGACAAATGTGACTGGTCAGCAGTCAGTTAGGCTGAGCTCCACAAACAGGTGTCGAGCACCTACCAGAAGTCAAGAAATGGGTGAAAGTGGGGAAAGCATCGACCCAGAGTCTAGTGACTTCTTAGCAACTCTTTGAGAAAGAAAATAGGGAGGAATCTGAAGAAACCTCTGTGTCTTGATACAATTTCTTGAACTCTTACTATAATAGGACACCCTATAGAACAAGTTTGAGATGTATGTATAGCGTCCACAGTACTTAGCACGCATCTTTTATTTATTCATTTATTTATTCTATTTAGACACAGAGTTTCACTCTGTTGCCCCAGACTAGAGTGCTGTGGTGTCATAGCTCACAGGAACCTCAAATTCCTGGGTTCCAGTGATCCTCTTGCCTCAGCCTCCTAAAGAGCAGGGACTATAGATGATTGACACAATGTCCAGCTAGTTTTTCTATTTTAAGTAGAGACAGGGGTCTCTCTCTTGCTCAGGCTGGTCTCCAACTCCTGAACTCAAGTGAATCCAGCCTCTTCAGGCTCCTGGATTGCTAGGATGACAAGTGTGAGCCACTGTACCCCACCCCCTAGCATGCATATGCATCTTTGAATACACATAGAAAGTCTCCAGGAAATTAGTATGTTTTTGTGTGTTTTACTTAACCTATAAATTAATAATGGGCCTTAAAACAAAAGATGATTATCACGCAGAACCAGCCAAGCACAAAGAATATGTAAACAGTGGCAGGAAGGCTAACATCCAGATGTGACTTCAAAAATAAAACAAACAAACAAAAACCTGAAGGTCATAAGAAAAAAATGGTGAAAGTGGTATTGGAGACAGTCCAGGCAGAGGCCTTGGGCCACTCCCTGTGTCTCTGTAGGCATCAGGGTGACTCAGGGAACCCTAGATGGCAGGCCCACCAGATGGCCTGACCCAGAGGAGGCCCTGAGAAAAGCCATCCGGCCGCGTTCTAGGAATTTGTTTTAAGTATGGTCTAATTTAACACTTTTATCAATCATTTGACTGACAATATTATAATAAAATCTATGAAATATGGTAACATGACTTCATAGCAAAGAAAAGATGCAAGTATCAAATGGCAGAAACAATTAAAAATCATGCTTATTGGCCAAGAGGGTGTGTAAAAATTCATACAAAGAATATAAAGTCTCACATTCAGTTCAAAAAGTCAGTCACACCAATACAGCATGAGTGGTCTGGTTGCCAGAAACTTCGCTGCTATTCTTTTTTTGTTTGAGCCCAAACTTCACATATAATTCAGGTGCATGCACGTGGGTACACACACACATACACACACACACACCCTATCTGAGTCTACATACACACACCCTATCTGAGTCTACATATAAAAAGTATAATGCTCAAATTAAATCTTATTTTATTCTACACTGGTTAAGATTGCACATGGACTATTGTGTTCCATTCTGAGTTTATTTTAGAGGCCCCAAAAGGATCTGGATGTAAGGAATTGAAAAAGTTTTGCCCACAGGAAAGATCAATTCAGAGAATCAGTGGGGGCTTCAAATAGCTAAAGATATCACATAGAGGAAGGATTTGAGTAATTATGTTATTATAAAAGAGAGAAGAAAGACAATGGCCGAAAGTATAGAAGGACAAGCCTTGGTTGTAGACAATAAATCAAACTGTCATTAGAGCTGCTCGGCAGTGGTCTTCCTGCCTTAGGGGTACAAGAGCCCCATGTCACCAGGAGCATCCTAGTAGGGGCCACATGAATACTGACAGTGAGAGACAGTGGATAGTAGAATTTACATTATTTTCTGCTCTAATGTCAATAGTACAAATGATAGGGGGAAAATGTGGAATAAGAAAAGCACATATTCAACACGCATACCGTCTCTGTAATGTCAGACAATTTTTTAAAGCTCTGCAAAAACTGTTTTCAAATCTATTCAGCTGTTATCAGGGAAATTAGATTAAATAAGCTGTGTAAAGAACCTTTCACATAATAGATACAAAGTATATCATTGAAAACAGGTAATTGTTATGATACTATATAAACTGTGTGGAGTAGGGCTGGCCAGTATCTTAGCACCTCTAGATAGAGAAAAGGGAAAATAGAAATTAGGTAACGTTCGCTGTGCTTTCTCATGTCTGTAACGTAAAACTATAGGTCACTCACCATTTGATTATCTTCTGATTCCTTTGTAAGCATGTAATCTACCTTCCGTAGAAAACATTTACTTGAATTAAAA
Source organism: Arctocebus calabarensis (assembly GCA_963573935.1). Lineage (NCBI taxonomy): Eukaryota > Metazoa > Chordata > Mammalia > Primates > Lorisidae > Arctocebus > Arctocebus calabarensis. The sequence continues at coordinate 80,272 of CAUYON010116265.1, read as the reverse complement.
TAGCCATACTTTACAGATGACTTGAATTTCTTGTAGAAATAAATAGCAAATTGATAAATCCATTAAGATTCAAAATTTTACTTTCAAACAAGTATGTTAAATATGAAGATATAAAAATATACAATTGAGAGTGAGGAGTCCTTATTTCTTAAATGTTTGTCCCTCAAATATTATCTGAAAATATTATCTCTTTTCAGAAAGAGAAATTTCTCATTTAAGATAAACTTCAGAGGTTAACCCATGAAAGGCGATGTTTGATTGATAACTTTGGAAAGTGGGCAGGTGCAGTGGCTCACGCCTATAATCCTAGCACTTTGGGAGGCCGAGGCAGGTGAATTGCTTGAGCTGGGAAGTTTGAGACCAGCTGGAGCAAAAGCAAGACCCCATTTCTACTAAAAATAGAAAAACTGAGGCAAGAGGATCGCTTGAGCCCAAGAGTTGGAGGTTGCTGTGAGCTATGATGCCACAGCCCTAGCACTCTAACCAGGCGACAGCTTGAGACTTTGTCTCAATAAATAAATAAATAAATAAATAATCAAATAACTGTGGAGATTGCTTTATCTTTTACCTTTCCCTTTAAAAAAAAAAAGAAATCTTTTGGTAGTTTGACTTACAGACTTTTTAAAATAATTTTTTTAATTTATTGAAATTTCATTTAAGTGTTAGTGAATTCAGAGCTGGAATTAAAAGTTTATATTCTTCAGTGCAAGTGAACCTGTGCTGTGTGTTCTCATTATGAATTTGCCCAAGAATCACAATTAAAATACTCACAATGAAAGCATTCACCTTAGAAAGAAACTTGCTTGAACACAGGGCTAAGAAAAAGAGTTGCCCTGGCAGGGGTAAAGTGAGGAACATGGCTTGATGCAGAAAACATGACAAAACAAGCTAAAATGATGCCCCAAAAGTATTTCAAAGAACTTCGCATAAACTTTAGATTTCGGTTTTGAGAGTAGAGGAAAGACATTCGTGGTACTAGAAGCAATAGCTATCACCTGATCTGTGAACGCTGCCAATTCCAAGTAGCTAGGTAAAACTAGTGTACTATGAAGTCTTCCTGGACTGTTAGCAAATACAGACAACAGGAGGAATGAAGCTTATGTAAAGATATTAGAAAGTTAATCCAAACAATGATCTCCAGAGACAGGCGAATGGCAAGAAAATAAAGAGGCAAGGTACAGGCGGTTGGGGGGGTGATGGGGGAAGGAGGAAATAGAACAGTGACATTTGGTGATGAACCATATGTGCGTGGTTTGAAAGACATGACTGAATTGTTTTTGGTGCAGTATTATTCTGACATTTAGAATGAGGCAATTTTCCATTTCCATTAATGTACTGCCAAATAGAAGGGGAACTGTCGCGAATTAAAGACTAAAGAAAGCTGTTCCTCAAAGTTGTATTAAATCATTGCTGATGAACTCATTAAGAACAAATTAACAAGGTAAATTGTACTAGGAATAGCCGGCAAGAAAACCCAAGTGAAATTATACAACTTCACTAGTTTCCAAACGGTCCAACATTCAGCAAAGCCAGTACATGACGTCAAAGTGAGAGAGATTCTTTGGTCTCTACAAATTTCTCAATGTCTGTCGAAAGGACTCAGGACTACCTCAGAAGGAGGAGAAATTTGACATAGCATCTCAATAGACCTCGGAACATCGAGAAGGTGTTAAGGAAAATTGCTCCCAGCTGATTTTTCAAATAGAAAAAAAAAAAAGCTAAAACTTTGTGTGAGGAATAATAAGAAGCGAAGAGAGGTTGTCCGTGATTTAGGACATACGCCTGTCCTCCTTTCTAATGGTCAGATTAGAGATTGTTAAAGCTGTACAAATAAGTCTTATCAGGGAGACATATTTTTGCCTTTCTCAAATAATGGTGGAAAATTTCTGTGATCTTCAAAGCCTTCTGGTGGATTGCAAATTTCAGATGGAAGAGGGGAAAATAGCATTTAACGCACTTCTGGTCTCAACACTCCAGAATTCCCAAATCCTCCAAGGTGATCAGGTCCTTATTTAACTGATTACGGAGTAGCTCGAGCTTGTCATTTTTGTATTATTGTCAGTATCGACACTGCAGGGACTGCAGAGAAGCTAAAACAAAAACAGAAAAAGACAACCGTGTAACACGCAGCAACATGATCCTTAACCTATCCAAATGGCCATAAGCTCTCTACATTTTCTTACATTGAGTACATGTCTAGAACTCAGCAATGAAACCTGGGAGGCTTGCTACATGACCATGATGTGCCCTCACACTTCATGTTCTCTGTTGATTTTGATAGGTCTTCTTTCTGTCATGGAAAATGAGAACTCGGGTCATCTCCATGACAACCTAAGTTTAGGCCCTAAACTATATTATTTTTTTTCTCCCCATGGTATTCCGAGAGTCTAGCATGTTGCTTAGAACTAAGGAAGCACATAGTAAGTGCTTTTTTATTTGAACAGAGGAACTAATAATAATGTTGAAGTGAGTGAGTGTACTTAAATTTCAGCCCATAGACAGAAATCTGCCCGCATTCTAACAAACGGTCAAATTCCTGGAAATACTGGTTCAACCTTGAGATCGACACGATAATAGCCATGTCATAAATGCAAACTAATCTGCTGCATTTTTTTCTAATTTTTTCATAGTCATTAAAGCTCAGCTTGTCAAAGGTAATTACATCAGAAATTTTTGCAGTATATTTTTAAAATTTTCAATTATTCAATGTATTTACGAGTATCTTTTATAAGCTTGATTTCAATTGGGTTCATTTTAAATGACTTTGAATCATTCACATTTATACAGCCTTTTTAATCTCATCATCTCAAAGTCCATTTATTTATTTCCAATGTAGGGCAGGATGAAATTATTGTTGCCATTTCATGGATATTGAAATAAATACCTGTAACTATATATTCTTTGTTAAACCAATTAGCCAGGGGGAATTTGAGACTCAGCATTAAATCCATTCTTCTTCTTCTAAGAAATCACATTTCCATTCACAAAAATCTATTTGTTCTGTCTTAATTTTAGTCACTTTCATGACACACCCAACTTTAAATGGAAATGAGTGTAAGAATTGCTTCACCCCCCCAACCCATTTTCAAGGTCATTGGATATGGCCAATTGCTGTTAAATGAACTGGCCATAAGTCAGTAGGAACCAGAAATGTGTTTGATGAAAAGTTTGAAGCCTATATAGGTATCTGATTCAAAAAGTTTTAGTCCATTTAAATTAATTAAAGGACTATAAGGAGTGCTGGCAGGAGTATGATGCCTAGCCATTCCACAATGAAAGACTGCTGCATGGAAAACTATTATGTCTGGATACATTACCCCAACTTTGTTTATAACACCAAATTGAATATATCATAATCAAAATGTATGAAACCAAGAGAAGCCACCTTTACCTTTGAAATCAGACAATTCCATTTGCTTTTGCTATGGTTCATGGTTGCAGCTTACTGACCTGATAATTATTCCCACAGAGAAAGTAACCTCAGCAAGGAGAAAGTTCTGGAAAAGAAACCAAAAATTATACTTTTTACATTATTTTATTTGTTGTTATTTTTCAAAAAAAAAATTTTTATCATTTGTCTAATAGATGAATCAGAAAATGTTTGATGAAACAAAAAATACATTTGAATAAAAGAACTTATGTCAACTCTCTCATTTGAAAATGTTCTGGCCTAAGGATACATTTTTCCAGCTTCTTTTTTTGCTGGTCCAAGGTCAAGGCTCCTACTGAATGCTGTTTCCTGAAATGAGGATGCCTCATTTGTAATCTAAGTAAAGTCACCAAGGACCATAAATCCTCTCCTGACCTCCTTGGAGCTGAGCTCTATGCTCTGTTAGCCAGCTAAGCAGAGCGTAGTGAAGGCTCATCTAACCCTGGATACATAGATTTCCAATGATACCTGCCTAGAGTCACACTTGGGAGGGGACTTACAGAGAATGGAAGCAGAATCCCCTCTTCAATTATCTGACTTTATAAACACTCTCTCCATCAGTGGAACACCACAATTAAAACCTCCATTGACCCCATTAGGCTTTCCTTCCTGATTTATATTACACTTGCTCACTTTGCCACACTATAGTACCACATTTACCACTTCATAGCACTCACAATTTTAACAAGAACAGAGATGTGCAAAATGTATTGGAATTAGAATACTTTTATTAATTTCTTTTCTTCTAAATATATGAGATGGGCAGTTTCCTAGGCATAAGGCTTCTTATACTGTGAATATAGGAAGATCTTCCTTCTAATTCTTGAATTTTGTGAATTCAAGAAAAATATCTTTTTACTTTATTTTTATGGTAGCTCAACAATGATGCTGACCCTTCTGCAGGCATGTTGGTAACAAATATCCAAGGAGAAACTCATGTCAACTCGATTTTTTCCTGACCTCTTTGGCCTCCCCTAAGTGCTTCAGGCCAATTGCTAAGGTTCCTTCCTAACATGATTAGTTACATTCTATGGGTCACCAGACTTACCTCTTCAAATACTCTCAGTCTTCTCCCTATTTATAAGAATCCCCGAAGGCCATTTTATTATTTCTCGTCTATAGTTTTCTCTGGCAAGTCATAGCTATTTTCATTCTATCTGATTATCATGTTTGATGGGATATAATGGTCTAAATTTGAACTTTTTTACAGACCAATAAATTTTCTCTAATTTTATGTTTGAGAAATCTTGTTTTATTTTTGATGGAAGTTCCTACAACCTGAATGCTGACTTCAGCACATATTAATAGTTTCTCTCTGGGATCTCTCCAAGAACAAATATCCCCATGGAGAGGCGTGCCCTATGACAACTCTATCTTGACATCTCATCACCGGAGATTGATGAATCTCCTTCCAGATATTTTATTCATGTGTTTAATAACCACCACTAAATTCCTTTCCCCAGACTTGGCTTGTCTTATATCATTAAGACAACTCCACACCCAATTCCCCAGCGGCAAGCTCTATGTGTTCTAATCGGTGCATATTTCTGTTGCAGGAAGATGAGGCCCAGTACAGAAAAGGAATACTCGAACACCCAAAGTGTTTAAAAGAGGAAGAGCTTTGGCTCGGTGCCTGTAGCACAGAGGTTACAGCACCAGCCACATATACCAAGGATGGCAGGTTCGAACCTGGCCCAGGCCTGCTAAAACAACAATGACAACTGCAACAAAAAAATAGCCGGCTTTGTGGCAGGCACCTGTAGTCCCAGGTACTTGGGAGGCTGAGGCAAGAGAACTGCTTAAGCCAAAGAGTTGGAGGTTGCTGTGAGCTGTGATGTGTGATCCCACAGCACTCTTCCAAGGGTGACAAAGTGAGACTATGTCTCAAAAAAAAGAAAAAAAAAGAGAGAGGAAGAGCTTTATTTCAGCTGACAGAGCAACAGCACAGAAGAATTCAAAATGGCCATGGTCCCCAACTGGCTCAGTCTTCTCCTTTTTCACCCCAGTCAAAAAATCTGGCCCGCAAGCACCCTTCCATTGGTGAGATTGAATCAAACTAGAGAAGCGGGCTCTGGCTTTTGCAGAACTTTGGGCTTTTACAGAAGTGGAAGCAAGTGTTCATTTTTAAGTACCAGGAAGTTAAGTTTCTACAAATTCCTAAGAGCTGAGTCACCGTGGGGACAACCTCATAGGTGCATCCTTGGGGTCTCCTTGAGAAGACCTCTGTTCTCTTAGACCTCACTTTTTCCGTGTATCCTCTCTCACTATCATAAAGAGCTGTAATGGCCATTGGCAACTAAGAAGGGGAGGGAAGAAAGCTAAAAATATTCCAATCAAGTACAATGTGCACTATTCTCTTATTGAAAGCTCAGCACTAGTCCACAAACCCACTTCAGAAGAACAAGGGCAAGGGGTTGAGGAGAAGGAAAGAGAAGTTTATTACTTTGCCGGCAAAGGAGGGAGAAATGGAGGACTATCATGTCAAAGACCAAATTTCCCATCCATAAACAGAAACAGAGCTTTTACAGACAGGGCCCTCAGCTCTTGTCATTTAACTGCAGTCGATGGTTCCCTGAAGACAATTCTGAGCCTTCCACCCACCTGCGAGACCCACTCAGGCCTCCTCTGGCCAGACTCTGGGCCTTCCTCTCCATCTGGACAGTGCGGCTGAACCATTTCCTGTAACACAGACAACAAAAGACATTCCCCTGCCCCTCCTGACCAAAGCTGGAAGGGCAATGCAGTAGGGGAGGTTTTAAAGAGACAGAAAACATTTTTTGCTATTTTTTTAGTTTTAGTTTTAGTTTTTGTTTTCGTTCGAGGCCATTCCCTCTGTTACAATTCTGGTGAAGGGTAGTCTGAAAGGTCTGATTTCAGCAAGATACAATTCATCCATATAACAAAAAACACTTCAATTTTTTTAAATAAATTTTAAAAATAAGTCTTTTTATGTGATTTAACATTCCCCAAATCTTTGCATTAGCTTTCAATACTTCCCATTGGCGAGACCCATATGAGAGAAGTAATTCCTTCCCTGTTTGGTATCTGCAATGCACAGTCATTACTGTTTTTCCAAGTGCCCTTTGCACATATGCACACTTCTTTATCATATTTGCCCCATGCAAACAGAGATCTGAAAGTGATAGTGTTAAAAGCATGAGCAAACTGACTTGGCGCCTGTGGTTCAACAGGCTAAGGTGCCAGCCACGTACACCTGAGCTGGCGGGTTCAAATCCAGCCCGGCCCTCCAAACAACAATGACGGCTGCCACTAAAAAATGGCCAGGTATTGTGGTGGATGCCTGTAGTCCCAGCTACTTGGGAGGCAGAGACAAGAGACTTGCTTGAGCCAAGGAATTGGAGGTTGCTTGTGATGCTTCAGCACTCTATCCTGGGTGACAGCTTGTGGCTCTTTCTCAAAAAAAAAAAAAAAAAAAAAAAGCATGAGAAAGCTGACCTCTCTAATTGCTTCCTCTCACTAAGCATGATAATGACCCCCAACCTCTCTCTTTCAGCTCCTTTGAAATTCAAGGGTTTATCTTTTAAGCAAGCCTATTCCCCTATTGCATTAGATCTCTTTAAATGGGTAACACATTCAATTAAGAACTCAAACCAATTTCCTCAGCACACACTAGGGATGGACATGAAAAGCTCAGTACACATCCAGAAGTTGTCCAAAGGAAAAAGGTGCAGCTGGTGAAAGGTGTGGTTGAGGCAGGTAAAGAAACTTGAGTTGGAAACTCAGTTTTGCTACTTACCAAATACAAGATGTTGAGCCAGTTTCTTAAACTTCTGGGGCCTCAATTTCTCTATCTGTAAATGAAGGTTATAAGAAAGCTACCTTAAGGGCTGGCAGTGAAGCACATTTAGCATAATACTTTTCATATAATAAGAATAAAAAATCATTATCAATAAAACTTCATACGCTACATTTGACCACTTACCGTAGATCTACAGAAAATATTATACTTTAGGGCGACATATGATATTATGGTCAAGCATATTTTCAAAGGAAGTTTTTCAGAATATACATTAATAATCAGAATATCATGGAAAATTTCATAGTGAGTTGAAAAAGGCTCAGAGAAACTAATTAGCTGTTTGAGGTTCTGTAGTTGGTTTGTAATAGAGTCTTGCACAAGACTCAGGCTGCCTGACTCCCAGTTAAATGCTCTTCTGCAGAACTGGAAGCAATCAATAATTTTCATTTCTGGAAAATCTGCATTTTTGGAAATAGAATTAATTCTGTATGTTTAACTTAGAAAGCAAACTGAATTGCTTTGAGAATGAAAATGCTCACGTTCTGAGGTAAAATGCCCAGCAGCTGCAAGGCAGCTACAGCCGCGGTCAAGGTCTAAGTCTGCTCTACCTCCTCCACGCAGCACAGACCGTTGTGTTATAATAGAGTCATTTCTTCTTATTGAACTTTTTCTTTGTTGTTATTACTGAGCATTGTAATTAAACATTCTTCCTGAATCTGCTTGGCAGCTGCCACTGTATTCTTAGGAATCATTCATAGCCCTGTGCACTATTATCCTAATCCTCTGTTATAAAGAAAATGACTGAATGCCAAAAATCGGATACAAATACCAAAAAAGCTTTACATTTGGTTTTATTAGAATGAGTTTTAATTGACATTTTGTGAGTCCAATTCTTTAAGACACTAGGACCTCTGTCAGGTTAAAATAAGCATGCAATTTTAAGTTCTGCTTGAGTTATATTCAGCTTATGTGTTAACTTCAACATAGCTTGGGAAGAATTCATTGCGCTGAATATTCATATGGCATGCATGATACAGACACTGAACCCAATTTAGTAAATGAATACTTGTAATTTCACCAAAGCCCCCCTGAGAGATTATTATGCAGATTTATGAAGGAATATCACTGAAGCAATTCTTGGCTATGACTTCAGTCACCAAGGACTTAAAAGTGTATAAAACCTCAAATCATTTTCTACATATTTACTGCTACTTATTTCATCTTCTGAACTTTCCTGACATTACCTCTCACTCTCTTGTTTTATCTCTAATTTTCCCTTTAATGTTCTTGCCCTTGAGCAAAGAGCCAGCATCATAACACCTATGTGCACTGCCAAGTTCCTCCTGACAATATCCTGGCTGCCATAATGCCAGCAATCTGTTCCAATCCTGTCATTGCAAAATCTCATTAAAGGCAAAAGGATGCCCGGTCACAAGTGTGTAGATACACAGCAGAGGGGGCTTGCATTCCCAGGATTGCATTTCTGTGCCCTATGTCAGGTCTCCTGATGTCCTCAAAGAAATCCGGTATGGGCAACAAGTTGGGCCCAGAGAATAGAAGATAGTGTTGGCTGTGCAAACTGCAGTATAGAGACCTAACGTTTATTCTCTTGAGGGCTGATAACATTTTTCAGAAACCAGCTTCTGAAACAGCACATTTTCCCAGAGCCTGTGCAAAGAGAAAAGAAACACTGCCCAGTTGAATCAGGAATGGAGTGTATTCTAGGAGACTTACAGTCAGTCTAGCCTGTAACGATGTCATGGTCTCCTGCAAAAGTCACTTAGACTTTCTGTGCTTCATATTTCCAGGTCATCAGAATATCCAGATCTTTAATTCTGTGATAATTTTCTACAATTTACAACTGAAACTGTATGATTTTATAGGTGGCAAACTCCAACTCACACTACAAATTAGCAAGAGACCCAGAAATGTCGACTTCCAGGGAGTTCCGCTTATGACATGACACACTCTTATGTTCATGTAACAATTCAGTTCAGACTTAACAAATTATCATTGCATCTTGGCGAATGTGTGTAGGACAATTATTGCAAACTCCAAATAATTTGGGGGAAAATCTCTTTATGACAACTTGCAGAATCATCTTACAAACATTCATCTCTCTATTTTTACTTCTTTCTGTAGCCCATTGGAATTATCTCAATTTTTCTGGGATTAAAACCAAAATGATACTGCTATATGGATATATACCACAACAGAGATTTACAGTTACCATCTTGGGCTTTGGAGTGAAGCAGCCAATGCCAGCCTTTTCACTTTTCTACCTTTTCTGTGTCTAAGTTTAACTAGTACTTACCTCTCTGAGTAGGTATGAAAATTAACAAGATAACGCAGGTAAAGTTCCCAGGACTGAACCTGATGACATTTAATAATGCTTAATAAACTTAAGTTATTAGTATTGTTATTAAAGCAAAAAAATTCCATTGCAATTTTTGTGAAAATTGACCTAGGGAAGAGATATTGTTACGCAAGTAAGAAACTTCCAGAAAGGATCAGCACCCATAGCCAGTGATTAGGGCACTGGCCACATGCACCAGGGCTAGTGGGTTTGAACCCAGCCCAAGTCTGCTAGACAAAAATGACAACAACAAGAACAAAATACCTGGGAGTTGTGGCAAACACCTGTAGTCTCAGCTACTTGGGAGGGTGAGGTGAGAAAATCCCTCAAGCCCAAGACTTTGAGGCTGCTGTGAGCTGTGACTCTACCGAGGGTGACACAGTGTGACTCTGTCTCAAAAAAAAAAAAAAGAAAGAAACTTCTGGGAAAAATGGTTAAAGATTGAACAGAATTAGTTTTTTTCTTGGGGTTGGTACAGTAGATACATAACCTTGACTGAGCAATTTAACTTTTTGAAGCTTCCATTTTTTTCATTGGTTAAACAGAGATAGTACTGATGTTTAGCCGGCCATGAAGTAAGATAATACTACACATACATGTGATAAAAGATACTGAAAGAAACTTTTTATGTCCATCTGAAATTGACAATGAAGCTTAAATCCAGGGACAAAGACTTAGAACCTCATCTTTATAGGAAAGCAGTCAGTAATTGTGCTGACTCTTGGCCTTCCAGGGCTCCTAAAAAGGGGCACCTGCTCACCAACATATGGTCTGTCAGTCAGCTGCAGCAACATCGCCTGTTAGAAATGCAGAATTGCAAGCCCCCACCTCAAGAGTACAGAGATAGAATCATTTTAACAAGCTCCTAGGTGACTCCCTGGAATACTAAGGTTTGTTTAACACTTACCCAAACCATCCACATAAACTCAAGTTTATACGAACAAAAAGCAAGTGAGCTCAGAAAAAGAGAAAGAAATCATCAGAGAAATGAGCTTTCAGCTAACGGAGGGGAGGGGTCATGACCATGTGTCCCCCCTCCACTGGCATGCTTTAACTACGGTGGGGAGTTCACTAGGTCGGTCACTGAATGAATCACTTGAAAAGATCACTGCAAGAAGGGGTCGTTGGCATTTTAGGTAGCTAACTTTTGGGTCAGTTTGTAACCATCTGGGACAAGAAAGAAGAAACTAGAGGGAATAGACAGAGACGGACGCCTTACAGGGTAGTCTGCACACCCTGCATTGTGCAAGGCTCAGACAGCTATGTTTCTGCATGCCTAGGAGCAGTGCTGGACATGGCCAGGCTTGAGCTGCTGTCTTGCTAGGTCCCTGCCCCAGAGTGCTGTCCTATGAGCAAAGACTCTGCAAGATGCTGCGGAACTGAGGGAGCATGAAGTTGCTTAACCAAATTCAATCTTGTCTCGCCTACATCAGGGAATGCTAAGTTGAAGAAGTTTCTATGGGACTGTCTGAACAATGCGCCTGTCTATACTCCTTTGAATTTTAAACTTGACAATTTTTTAATAATTGAAAATAATGAGAAAGTGGTGGACTTTTCTTTAGATGTCATCCATAAAACTGCTGCATAGCAAAGAGCCAACAGCCAAAATAGCAAGGCTGAAGAAAATGACTGCAGAAAAACAAATTTGCTCCGGTTTAAGACCCAATGAGTTGAGACTGCCTAATAAACTTACTGCTTAATGAAGTGCATGGTGGATAGTAAACACGAATAAATTATAGATCTGTTATGAAAGTATTAAAAAACTACAGCAATATAGATTTCAACAAAGAAGTATTGATTAAATACTTTTAAACATTTTATTATGATACATTGAAATATTAGAATAATAATACCAAGAGATATTATCATGCAGAGAGAGAATGAAGAGATAGGGAGAAGACAGAATAACAGACACATCATATTATTAAATAAATGTTTCAATATTTGTGCTGATATGTACATTTATGTTATCCATACATATTCAGTATGGTGCAGGACAAGGCGGCCCTATGACCTGCCGCCTTGGCCCTGGTGGGGCTGATGCTTCACAGGATGGTGGAACCAGCTTGCTGGAGGGGCAGGACACCTGCGGGGGAGACACTGGCGCCTTGCTGTCTCCTCCTAGTGCTCTTCTGGCTAGTCCATTTCATGGATGGCCTTGCTGTCTCCCACTCTGGTCTTCTGACTGGCCAATGTCATGTCAGTTTCCAGGGCCTGCTCCTCATTGGAGAGCTGGCTATAACTGACAAAGACCCACGTGGAAGAAGTTCTGGCAAAACAACCCATGGGACTATATAAACCCCTGAGCAGAGAGCTCAGACGCAGACCTCCGCTGGGGAGAGGGAGCAGGAGAGCTTGTTCCCCTCCTGGGTCCTCTCTGCCTGGAGGTTTGGTTTTTCTTGTAGTTGTTGTGACTAAACCCTGACTTTCCTCTACTCCTGTGGTCCATCCATTTGAATCACCAAGACCAGGAAACTGAGATGAACATGAAAAGGTTCCGAGACCAGGAACCTGAACATGAAAGGTTATCAGAGTATTTAATTTTGTGAATTATTTTCATTTTGTACTTCTTCTTACCTGTATTTAGTAAATTTTCTTCCATATACAGAGAACGCCAATGAAGCCCCCACACTGTACCCCATGGTTGAACTAATGTACACAGCTATGATTCAATAAAAAAAAAAATAAATAAAAAAAAATGTACCTACAAATTAAGAAAGGAAAAAAGTATTAAAATTGTAAGGCTCCATCTATACTGATAACGTTTGCTATTTTGTATATTGTATATATCTCTCATAATTGCAGAAGTCAAATGTGACTTAAGTATTACAATTTTAGTACAATTTTAGCAACTTCAAGACTGCTATCCCTACCTTAAGGGATGACATTGTTAGAGCTGAGACCATGTCATGTTTCTCCTCCTGTGCCCCATCGCACCTAGCCCAGTCTTAGGCTCATATGAGGCTAACTTGCTGTGACTTCAATTCCTATTAATAGCTATGTAAATTCATTAAAAAGTCTCGAACTTTCTTATGACCCTGCACCAAAACAGATAAAGATTAGTACAAACATTTTGAGGTTAAGAATTACAAAGAGAGATTATTATGAAGTAAGGGTGCAAATAAGTTGTAAAACACTTTTAGTTTCTTCTTTTCATAACCGTATTTCAGTTCTATGTCTACGGCTTGTGTTTAAAAGCCGAATTCATCAAAATCAGCGAGCTGTGTTGTTGCCCTCTGTCGCATGTATGGGAAGCACATCAGGAAGAACTCAGGAACATACAGTATGTGTATTTTCCTAGGATCTCCGTCACTTACCTTTCATGTTTCCTTCCAAATCACAGAGTTTCCTTAGTTTTGAATCATCAGTAAAAAGGAAGGATAAACCTTGGCTCTGCACCAATAATAGATCATGGCCCGTTAATCAACCCTGCTCGTGTTACTTTCCTTCTGATACATCATCTCTGAAAGAAAGCGGAGGATTGGAATGAGCAGAGAAACCCTCAAAATGTGCTCTGTGTGATACCGCCCTGGGGGGTATTGGAAATACAGGCTTTTGTTTTTAACTACTCTATTTTTATTACTGTGCCTACCCCTTTCGCCATCCGCAATTCCCGCAACCTTTGTGTTTTCTGTCACTGTCACAGCGCTTCTTACCATGAGTGTTAAGAGCAGTGTTCGCATTCGCGTGCTCCCTCCCTCCACACTGGAGTCCTCTGTTCCTTTTCCAGTAATTTCAGAACATGCTCTTGATCGCCGTCCCTCCTTCGTGTTTACTGAGTCCTGCGTGCAGGTGAGTATGACGGACTGGAGCCACAAGTGGGGGACAGGAAGCAGCAGCGAGGAAGGGACCTCGATCGGCTGCACTAAGGAGAAACAAGCGCTCGGCTTGCAAAGGGCTGCAGTCCGCGGTTCACTCTGCGACTCTGCCCCGCACCCCCACCTCCCAAGGCCAATTACAGAACCCCACTAATGACTTGCAGACACAGCTCGTTTCCTAGCTCCCCCAATGCTTACACACTTTTCTAAATACCACACGCCCTTAGTAGCACTTCACTAACCAAATGAGAACCAGCCATCCAAGGCAGAAGACTATTTTAAACCTCACACAAAGGGGACTGACAGCAGGTGCACGGGAAAGCAGTCCTTTGAACGTTCCGGACCAGAAGCACAAACAAAATCCTGGAAATGTGCAAGAAACTAAGGAGAACCAAGACAAAGCAACAAACTGGTAACATTTCCTAAAAAAGAGAGTGGTGGAAAAAATGTTAAGAGAGAAACAAAGCAGGAGGTGTTGGTTATTGTAAACCTTTAGGCCAGCACGGTGGCTCACGCCTGGAATCCTAGCACTCTGGGAGGCCCAGGCGGGTGGATTGCTCCAGCTCAGGAGTTTGAGACCAGCCTGAGCAAGAGCAAGACCAATCACTAAAAAGGTGTGGTGGGGGGAACCCATAATCCCAGCTACTCAGGAGGCTCCAGCAAGAGGATGGCTTGAGCCCAAGAGATTGAGCTTGCTGTGAGCTGTGTCAGGACAGCACTCTATCGAGGGGCAACTGAGTGAGAGACTGTCTCAAAAAAATAAATAAATAAATGTTTTATATAGTGTTTTTGGTCTAGAGAGAATTAATACTAAACATGAAGAGGGGTAAAATTAGGGAAATGGGGGAAAGAAACAGGCAACCTTTTAATTTGAGACATTTACTTATTTGTGCTTTTATTATTGACATTTCTCTTTACTTTTAGAATTCAAAAAGGATAAATAAATCAAGGAGAGTTGTATGCCTCTCTGTAAAACCTCATCGGTTCAAATCTTTGTTGAAGTTTACCTTTATAATATATGGGATAAAATCGATTACTTAGCAAACAAATAGTTTAAATAAGATTGAAAGGGAATGTTTATTCTTAGCTGCTGGAGTTCCCTTTCTTTGTGCCCGCTAAGTAGACACAGGACACCTAACCGATTTGTGTAAAAAATATGTATCACAGATAAGAGATTAATATGCCTAACATTTAAGGAACTCTCAAATACTAAGGAAAAACAAAAAATATATATAAGTGACTAAAATATGAATAAGCAGTTTGCAGAAACAATATTTATAAAGGTAGCACTTACACATATAAAAAGATGTTCAACCATATTCATAATAAGATAAATGCAAATTAAAATTATACAACATGTCACTAGTATTTATTTAAAATATAATAATATACTGTTTTAGTAAAACTCTGGGGAAGACAGAACTTTCATACATTGCTGATATGACTGCAAATGGATCTGGCTGTTATGAAGGGTAATTTGGTGACAGGTAGACAAACAACATATGTGTTTGGTTTTTGACCTTGCAATCCTTCTTTTAGACATTAACCTAAGGACATACTTCTAACAAAATGAAAACATATAGGAAAACGTCTATAGGATTATTTGTTACTGCATTAGCTTTAATTGAAAGAGATTAAAAACAACTTAACAGATGAAAGAAGAGTGGCTTGCACATTAGATGACTGCAGTTAATAGTAACATATCGTATGGCTTCAAACAGCTTGAAGGACACAGCTATTGAATATTCCCAGCACACAGAAACGATAAATATTTGAGTGGTGGATATACTCAGATCATGATCTGATCACCATATTGTATGTATCAAAGTATCACTATGCACCCCTTTTAATAACTATGAATATGTATAGTTATTATTAGACAAGTAAAAATTTCCAAAAAAGGAGTATGGTCCAATAAGCATTTGTCTTATTGAACAATGGAACACTACAAATGGAAAAGAAAATAAGGAGGATCACTATGAATTGATAGCGGGTATTAATAATTTATATGGCAGATTATTGAGTAGAAAGAAGTACAAAAGGGCATGTCCACCATGCTTGTTTGCATGAAAAAGAAAACATATAAGAATATATACATGTATATATAGAACATACACACACACACAAAGACAGTGCCAAAACAAGTATGCACCATTTAAGAAAGGAAAAAACTGTAGTAAAATTGTAATGCTCAATATATACCAATATAAAAAGATGACTGCCAGTCATCTTATAATTACAGAAGTCCAATGTGACTTGAGCATTACAAATTTGATATGTTTTTTGTTTCTTAAAATGCACGTATGGTTTTGACACCCCCCATACGTGTGTGTATGTGTAAGATAAACATGTCTTCTCATTTGTTCAAAAAGAAAGACAGAAACGATAAACTAGAAACTAATAACCTGGTACTTACTGTGGGGAAGAAGGGAACTGGGTGGAAACTATGGAGGTTGGAGTAGGATAAAGTCAGTACACGGTGTGGTGACGTGCCTCTGGGTTAACCTTTTTGTACATTTCTGATGTTGGATGAAGATAAATACCTAAAATGAAATATAAAGAAAAAAATGAACTGAAATATATTTTAAATGAATAACATACATACGTTGAAGAGGAAAAATACTAATATAAATTACTTCCGAATGTACTATTTCAACTGTACCTCTTCAGGCTCAAGAGAGAAGGGACTAAGCAAATGGCGAACTCTGGCATTAGGCTTCTTTTTCATGGAGCTAGAGGTAAGCAATTATAATGCTTTCTGTGTATTTTAGGATTGAGCAAATAAGCAAATGTGTTACGGATAATAAGAGTCTTATTTCTCACTCCTGGAGAAGGAAATTACAAATATTCTAAAGGCAAAGCTAAAACAAAAACTATGGTATTTAAGGGGATTTGGAAGAATCAGTAAAACTTACAGTGTCCATGTACATGGGACATACATAAACTCACACATACCTGTCTTATCTCTGTCCGCTGAAAGAACCAAGAATTAATAATGCCCCAGTAGCCAGAAGCACACCTAGTGCTCAGCTCTTGGTTTCTAAATCCCACGTACAAAAGAAACCAGGGTTTTTTGAGAAATGGCTAATTCTAAGGCTGGTGCCAGGAACATGTGAGGTGAGCCTGGGTCAGCTTGTCCCGGAAAAGAAGAGAATGTGATCGAATGATGGAGGCGTGTCAAAGCCAGCTTTAAGAAACTACCACTAGCCAAATCCTATCAATAGGATTTCCTTTTATTTGACCACAAAAACAGATAATGATAATAAAGGATTATAACACATTGAATAAAACAGGTATCTGAGTCTGTTCAGATACAAATATTTTTAAAAGAAGAAAAGATTCTTTCTTATCATAGCAAACCAAACCGATAAACGTAGAAGAAATAACACGTTGAGGAAATCACTACTAAGAAACTGCCGTATAAATAGTTGATTCAGGCAAGCATCACCGCAGATGTTTACATAATCTCAAACTATCTCCTCTGAAGATACTTATTAAATGCAAAGGTTAAAACAGGAACTTAATTATGGAAAAACCTGGTAGATACTAAGTAATCAAAGTTGCCATACCTAGTGACAGGACAAAGGGCTATTATCCCCTTTCCCTTGCCTCTGTGTTTTTCCTGCCAAATTAATTATCTGAATATCAATACGAGACATCAGAAAAGTCCATACTGAGAAGTAGTCTACAAAGTAAATGACCTATAATTTTTTCAAAGTATCAAGGTCATCAAGGTCAAAGAAAGACTGAGACACTCTTCCATATTACAGATGACAAAAGAAGCCAGGCACTGTGGTACACACAGGAAGTTCCAACTGCCTAATAGGCAGAGGCAGGAGTGTCGTTTGAAGCCAAGAGTTTGGTTCTGGAGTGAACTATAATATTAATTTCTGATTTTAATATTTACACTGTGTTTATATAAGAGAATGTTATTAATATTTACACTGTGTTTATATAAGAGAATGTTCTGTTTTAGGAAACATGTAGTGAATTATTTCGAGATAGAAAGTCACTGTGTCAGTCACTGCGCTCTGAAAGTTCAGGTGAAATCTGAATGGGGTGTGTGCCTACACATCTGTACACGTACAGGAAAAGAAAATGCAGTAAAAATTAACATCTGGGTGAAATATATACTGGAGTTCTGTATACCACGTGGGTGACTTTTCTGTATATGTCTGAGATTATGCAAAATGTTCCAAAAAAAAATAAAAGACAGCTTTCAACATTTTACATGACCTTTTGTAGTTTTCTAGCTGCTTTGATTGGAAACTTTAGGAAGGACAGAAAAGCTCAAAGCTCCTGTCCCAGTCCCCGTCCAGGACCTAAACTGCACAACCACAGCAAGGGCTAAGACTTGATTTCACATTATGCCCCCGATATGTGCAGAAATACCATTTCCTCCAGTCCCTTCTCTGCTGCTGCACGGAGGAGGCTGGGCAGGAACGACATCTCCCTTTTGGATTATACTCATTCCGGCTGGGACAGTTTTCTCTGAGCTAAATCCCTTCTTCTGCGAAAGGGGGAAAATTAGCCGCATTTTGTACTAGACTATTTCCATTTTAAATGTTCCTGTAGAAATATCTACAGGTTTCACAGTGATGTGCTCACTTCACACTTTTTCTACAGAAGTGAGGAAGCCACGAAAAAAGGAATAAGCAAGCCGGACACTCTCAGTTTATGTCCTAGTTGTCCCTTTGGAGAGCCGTCTCCCTTGGGGAAAACCACTTGACCTTTTAATTTCATTTTTTCACCCCTAAAAAAAAATAATTGATTCAGAACCCCTGTTGTCTCCTACTTATTGCATCCTGGGACCTCAGCACGAGCAAGACAGGGTCCTGACTCTGGGGAGTTTTGCATCTTCTGGGAGAGGCGGCACATGGGATGCACTGGTTTGCAGCCCCAGCAGAAGGCCCCACCAACTTCCACCTGTATTTTGTCCCTTCCATTCATGAAAACATCAGATATTTCTTTCCCAGGTCCCTGGCTCTCAGCACTGATCATGTAGCCAGCCTATGTGATGTAAGTGTCTGTTTGCTAAAGTTCTCCTCTGGGGATGTCCCCTCTGTGTAAAGGGAAGAAACACTGGATTTGTGCAGCACCTTCCCTCTTGAATAAGTGTGAGGTAGCTGGAGCAGCAGCAGCCATGCTGACCACTTCACCTTTTTAACTTCCGTTGCCACATCATTAAAATGGAGGCATCCACACCTGTGGCAAAGAAAAATTATAAAACTGCACATGGAGCACGTTATGAGCTTATATTGTAGGTCATCCTTTATTTATTTATATGACCAAAGGAAAAAACCCTCATTCTCTCATCTGTTTTATCCTACTGCCGCTTTTTATGTATAGTTAAGGTGAATAGTACGGTAAGTCAGGCGTCCTAAGCCACTGGTTCTGAAAAATTACCTTGGGGATTAAGTAAATCTCTTTATGTGAAGACAAAAAAAGGCACAAATCATAATGTGTGTAACTTATAAGCAGCATGCTTCTTGGGGGACAGCTTCCTCCCCTTTATTCCCCTAAGAATAGAAAAGTCTCAGCACACCAACATTACTCAGAAAACCTTGTCTCCTGAGCTAGCCATCACCGAGTCAG
The DNA here is from genome assembly GCA_963573935.1 of Arctocebus calabarensis. Taxonomy (NCBI): domain Eukaryota; kingdom Metazoa; phylum Chordata; class Mammalia; order Primates; family Lorisidae; genus Arctocebus; species Arctocebus calabarensis. The sequence goes on along the minus strand of CAUYON010116265.1, from coordinate 61,313 downwards.
TTAAGTAGGCACTAGATGTGCTAAGGGTCATAAGCCTGCCATTTGAGTGACCTCATCTTGGCCTCTCCTGGCTGAGCCAACAGAGGACAGTGCAGTAATGACTGAAGCTGACCTGGAAAGATGTTTTCAACCAGGAGGCCCCGGGGGCAATTGTGGTCCCTTACAATGACACCAACATCCTTCCTGGCCCTCCCTCCAATATCAACTTTTATACCCATGGGGCTCTTGGTAGAAATGATTTTCTTGCTTCTACCCAAGAGTTTTCATAGTAAAGCTGCTGTTTCTGGGCAAATAAATAAATAATATCAAGACAGAAAATCCAAGTGAGCTAGAATTGGCAGAGTCTTGTGACCTCAAAGAGCCTTGGCTCGACTTTGAAGCTTGTGGTAACCCATGCTTTTTCTGAGTACATTTGCATTATCATAATGGTTGTTTGGTGAGAGTAGGGTGGGGCCCAATCTCCAAGGCAGCTCAGTGCCTGGGCCGCAGCCAGCCAGCCGGCCAGCCAGCAGCATTCAGGTCTTAAGGACATGGAGCTTTGCCGGAGACTTCGGTCTTGTGCAAAGTCACCTAAGGTGAAGTCAGATGATTCAGCTCTTTCCTTGGCTGCATTTCACAAAGCCTTTACATAGACACGTGCCTCTGACAACCTTCTTCCTTCCAAGGGTTGTACAGGCCTACCACTTCATGACCAGTGACACAGGCACCCACGTTTTCCCATCCTATTCAGGGGTCCCTAGGTCCTGGATTTCCAGCTCAGCAAATGCTCCCAGCAGATTGTTTAAATGAACTGTCATCCCTGTCATTCTGCTCAGAATGGGAACTTCTCCCTGCTTGACTGGAGACGCATGGGTGTCCCGAAGTTTGGCACAAAGCCTTGGGAAATGAGGCCAAGTTCCTATCATTGTGACTTTATATATTCTACTTGGATACCCTCCTGTGTCCCCCACTGACCCCTCCCCCCCATTGGAATACTGCTGAAGAGACCATCTGCCACAAATGCCCATACCCAGTGATCAAAATATTTCAGCTTCTTTTCCAGCTTGGTGTCAGTGACGAAATATATGAGGCTTGCAAACTGGCCGTTCAGTATTTAAGCCTCGTTAAAAGCCAGGTGACATTGCCATCCTATTTGGCTCTGCTAATCAAATCCAGAAGACGTAACGTTTCATGATGAATTTCTCCTCATCCAACAAAAATTGAGTCTAAATATGAAAGGATTTGAGGAGAGGCACAGCTGTGGTCTCGTGCTTTGCCATATTATGTCACAAAGATAAAAACTAAACAAACGACAAACAATGGCCCTGGCAAGGCCACAGAAGCTGGGAAGATCTTGGATGTCAGGGAGAGCCACCAGCTTTAGAAAGCAAGCACCTGTTATCAGTGGCCAGTGTCTCACACACAGACTCACACAATCCACTCAGACACCAACAGCAAGCAGGCTGCTCTTCCAGACACACCTGAAGTCTTTCTGGTTGAAGAGAAAAAGAAACAAATCAGAATGTGCACAATGCGTGTGACTTACAAGCAGTATCTTTCTTGAGGAACAGCTTCCTCCCCTCTGTTCCCCTAAGAATAGAAAAGTCTCAGCACACTGACATCGCTCAGAAAACATCTGCTGAGCTAGCCATCGCCAACTCGGTTATCAGGTAGGCACTCTTCTCAGTGGTCGAGGTCAAACTACAGAGTCAAGATTTTCCTCTAACTGGGCTCTATGTTAACATCACTCTCTTTTATTTCAAGTATCTGGTTCTGAGAAAAAGAATAGTCATTTTGGCCTGGCATGGTGGCTCACGCCTGTCATCCTAGCACTCTGGGAGGCCAAGATGGCAGGATCACTTGAGTGAGCTCAGGATTTCTGAGACCAGCCTGAGCAAGGGCGATATCCTGTTTCTACTAAAAATAGGAAAATTAGTTGTATTTTATGGCAGAGACTTATCCTCCCAGCTACTCGAGAGGCTGAGGCAGGGGGATCGCTTGAGCCCAAAAGTCTGAGGCTGCTCTGAGCAACGCTGATGCCACTGCACTGTTGTCCATGGCAACGGACTGAGACTCTTTAAAACAAAAAATGTTTAAGTAAAAGAATGGTCATTTGGAACTTTGACCCCAGGGAAACTGGTCATGTGGATAATGAAACAGTTATGACAGACCATAATTACAGTTAAATAAATCCACCCTGTAACTATGCGAGACTTCTCCAGGGCCTTCTCATTTAATCACAAGGATAGTGCCTCAGTGATGGGCCTCCAGGAGCACAATATTTGACAACCTATATAGCAACAATTCAAGCTGTCTTTACTACACGACAGCTGCACCAACCCCCTCGAGGTATTACGCGCAGCATCCTCTGTTCTACAGAGAGGTTCTGGCTGTGGAGGGCATCATTGATGCTGTCTGTGATGCTTCTCCAATGACCTTTTTTAAAGTAGTGGTAGTATAACTCTCTCACTGCGGCAGTCCTCCACACCATTCGGGAACAGGCCTCATCAAGCCCGACTTGCACGTTAATCGATCACCTCATTATGGGAGTAAATCACAGCAGTTAAGCCTGGGCTTCCTGGGAGTTGAAGGTCAAATGAGAGAGCCAACCTTAGTCTGACAAAACGCTCTGTTAAAAAAATCCTGTCAGGCCTTTTTCCTTTCCTCCACTCACGTTAATAACATAATATGTATGCGCTATAACCACGTATCTCAGATTTCCTGGGTCACTGTTCATCTGGCTCAGGAGAGAAAGCGAGACGTCACATCACATGTCAGGCGGCGCTTCCTAATGCTTAATCCAGAAAATACGATGATCACGTGGGTTGCTGTGCACGTGGCCAACATGAACTTTTCAGAGAAGTGAACGTGAGGCTCACACAGCAAACCCTTGGAAATCAGTTTCAGTAGTCAGTTTCTCTATTTCCCAAACAGCCACTCATGATCCATGCCATGGACCCAGTACCACCAGACCTACCTCACAGAGTCTTTCTAAGGATTAAATTTGCTCCTGTATAGATCTTAGCTGGGGTCCTCCAGAAAGATCTTCAAGCAAGGACAACAGTAAGTATAGTTGATGTGAGAGTTGCAAGCTTAAGACAGGGACAGCGAGGGTGGAAGCGGAGGGAAGGTACAGTACAGTGCCGAGGGGTATTACCTCTCTGGCTACTTCACACGCAGCTAAGAAGAGGGTCTATCTGTGGAGGAGCTGCAGAGCTGCTGTATCCTGAAGCAACCCACTAAAGAGAAAGGAAGGGAATTTAGCTGGTTAGCTCCTTTCAACCTCTGGATTTCGAGGTTGATGTCCATTATAACTCCCTATTACTACCAGTGACATCAGCTGGTCTCTTAGCAGGTGCCTTGGCAGCCAGACCCCATGCCTTGGCCAAGTGTCAAAATGGAGGGGTGACTGGTGCAAGTTGCATGGGGAAAGAGAAGCATGTCGTGGAGGAATCTGGAAAGGCCCATAAGAATTTGTGTCCCCAGGTGCAGTTTGCAAAGCTCTCAGAACGAAGCCTCACATGGGCGAACACTGTGCAAGTGCCCACTGCTGCTTGTCCCTGAGAGTAAGCCATGGAGAGGTCACAGCAGTGTTTCACTGAGAAAGCCAGCTCTGAGTCGAGAGTCAAGTGTGGATAGAATTGACGCTCTTTCCACTTAAAAATAGAAATCAGCCGCAGCTTGACTCCATGATAAGAGCAGGTCCAACACACACTTCACAGGGAAATACAGAAAATCCACTCATGAAACCCTTTTTGCACCTGCCCCTCCAGCATGGCCATGAGCTGCGGAGATATTCAGAGAAGTCTGTATCTGAGAGCAAGAAAATCGGCAAGCTGGCCGAGAGAGAGTAGGCAGTGAAGTGCAAATAAAGAACAAATTTGACTTCTTTCAAAGAATCACAAGAGAAAAGCTGACAGGAAAATTCTCCCCCCATTTTTTTTATTTGTTTATTTATTTAGTTTTTTTAGAGACAGAGTCTCACTTTATTACTCTTGGTAGAGTGCTGTGGCATCACAGCTCACAGCAACCTCCAGCTCCTGGGCTTAGATGATTCTCTTGCCTCAGCCTCCCGAGTACCTGGGACTACAGGCACCTGCCACAACGCCTGGCTATTTTTTTGTTTTGCAGTTTGGCCGGGACGGGTTTGAACCTGCCCTCCTCAGTCTATGGGGCTGGTGCCCTACTCACTGAGCCACAGGCAACATCCCCCAATTTTATTTTTTAGTAAAAGATCACTGGAAAATATTTTGGGTTGATTGTAGAGGATTCAAAGCTCTTTGGGAGATAAAGAAGGAGGGGGAAGAACTATTCACCCACAGGTCAATGTAGCACTCTTAGAACAATGCCTAGCATATACTGAGGTTATAGAAATACAGTAGCACTTTCAGAGCTGATCCTTACCTTGACCTCATTGTCACAGACCAGACATGCACCATGTATATGTATCAGTACAGTTGGCCTCTTTCCTTACGTTGACCACCTCTGTGTGTTGACCAGTTTGTTGCAGTCGCTTGGGTGGTCAACTTACAGAGATTCTACTGTATTTGCTACTGATACTACTATTACAATTATCTTACCTTTCCTTTAACCTGATAATTATTTTTCTAAACCAAACCCCAAAGCACATATATTCAATTTCACAGAACGTTAAAGAAACAAACAAGTTCTATATAGTGATCTGTCAAGTACCATTCACACATAGAGACATTTGGCAATATCTATCCAAACAAGTGCATATTGCTCTCTGACCCACCAATTCTACTTTTAGGAATTTAGCCCATATGAATGAAATAACCCGTAGAAAGTTACTTATTGCAACCGCTTTGTGATACATTTTTAAAGGAATATCTAAATGTTTATTAATAGGAAACTGGTCAAATGTATGTATCCATGCAGTGGAAGATTCTGCAGCCACAAAAATAATAAAGAATTAATTGATATACTTATAAGGGAAGACTTCTAATATACACAGTATTGTAAAGTAAAAAATATAGAATAGCATGTACAGAATTGAATCACCTATGAATAAAAGGGGAATAAATGTGTGCATGTGTAACTGTGTATATTCATATACATTTGTACAAAATAACTCTGAAAGAATCCATAGGGAACTATTATCTTTGTCCACTGTGTAAAGAAAAAAAGGCTGGAAGGGAGCTTTTTTCCTACATGCTTTTCCTCATATACTTTTGAGTGTCTTTGAACCATGTGAATATATTGGTAATTTAAATTAAAAAAAATAGAATAGAAGTGACTTAAATTGCTTATTTTTAAATAGGGGAAAGAGAATGCTTACGGCTGCCTTTCCTCCTGTGAGAGTCTCAATTTCTGAAGAGTTCCTAGTGGGGCTGAGGAACCCCTGATTGAGCGTGGAGATGAGTAGCTGTCTGAGGCATCTGAGACATGCCAAGACTGGTGCCAGCAAAGAGGAAAGGCGTATTTTATAAGATGGATAAAAACTTTATTGGACCAGAAATAATTTCAGATCAATGTTCAAGTTGGGTGTGGGCCACCACTAAGCACACCAGAGAAGACATTTGACCAGGTTATCTGAGGTGAAAATGATTGTTAACCAGGGTCATATCCATGGCAAAAGTCTATGAAACTCATAAGCCATGACAACAGCCAGTATTGTTATGAGATGGAAACGATAATAGAGACTCCAAGTTCTTTTTACACAAACGTCTTCATTTGGATGCTGCTGCCCAGGAGCAGTGCAAGAATCACAAGGGGATACGGAAGTTCCAAGTCAGCCCCTAATCGACCAGGCCAGACGCTGGGCTGCCCTCAGGCGGGGCCTGCTCTGGTTACTCAAGTAAGAGCTCACTGGTGATTATCAAAGAATCAATCACAGAGGCAGGGTATGTTCTCCCTACAAAACAAGCAGCAAGCCCAAGCTTCTCCTTACCATACGTCCCACGGTCTTCTGAAGAGTCATGGGGCACATAATGTTGAATTAACCAAGGGGATGCTAGGCAGTGACTCCAAAAGCAAAGTTTCTATCTTGGTCTTGACATTGCCACCAACTCATTGGCTGATCCCAGCAAGTCACCCATTGTCCTGGATTTCAAGTTCTTCATCTGCAGATTGAAGGAATCAGACTGCATGAAATTTCTTCCTTTTCCTAAATTCTATCATAATTTTTTGGATGTTTTATTTACAGTATTTGTTTATTATAGTCACTCGGTATTCACAGAGGGCATATTGCTCTGTAAGTCTGAACTCGAAGTCACTCAGAATTCTAAGGCTATTTAATTAACCGGAATCTTAAATATAAATATTGGAGTTTACCTTTCCTTAAGGTTTTTTTGAGACCTGAACACCATATAAATGCTAAAGGTATCAGTGAAAAAATATTAACTACTCCATTACACAGAGAAATTAAACTTGTTTTTATGATACATTTATTATTAATATTATTTTTCTGGTCCTTTCCAGCTTGTGTTCATTTTAAATATTTTAAAAGATGGGCTCTGCCTTCATTTTGACAAACAACCACTCTCATTCCAGTTTTCAATTTGTCGGGTTGAAAAAGCTGTTTTTTACCCGTGCTTCTCTTTCTTCTTACATTAAGTTAAGCCCCACAGGTGACAGGCGAGGCCTGTTCTAGAGTCATCCATCTCCGGTGAGGACACAGTGTTGAGTTCACACGGGAGAAGACGGGGTCATTAGGCACATCAAAAGTTACTGAGTGTTTTATAGCTTTTATCAGCTTTTTTACCCATCCTGTCCCAAGAGATCTTTTGTGGCTTTAAATTTACAGCATAAACAATGTCAACAGAGAAATGAGAGATTAAAAAAAAAATACACAATAGTATAAAAGGGCAATGTCCCAGATATGCCAAGAACACCCAGATATTGCTAAGGAAATGAAAGTAAAAAGGATATGAACAATTAGCAAAATGGGAGAAGCAAGTGAAAATAACATATGGAAAGATTCTGCTGGGAATATGAATTGGGAATTGTTCTTGAAAAAACACACACTTGGAAAACGCTATGCCATTTTTTTCTAATGTAAACTGCATACACACCTACATACACTTATGTATATAAACTAGTACATAAATATATATGGAAAAGTATGAATGGCAACATAATTTTCTAGCTGTTAAAATATATTGTAAATTGGATGAAAAATTCAGTAGTTTAAACAAAAAGTAGTGTGTTATGAAATATTTTGAAGTCATTAACAAAAAGTGTTGCTTATCTCGAATATTGCTAAGTTAGCAGATGTATATGTTTCACCACTAAACAATGATAAATAGGTGAGGAAACACCTATGCTAATTAGCTCAAGTTAGCTATTTCCCAATAGATAGGCATATACGTATTTCACAACATGATGTACACAATATGAATATGCAATTTTTATATATCAATTAAAAAATTTTTAAAAGTTGGCTCAAGCATATAATTCCAGCACTTGGGAGGCTGAAAAAGGTAGATTGCCTGAGCTCACAGGTTCGAGACCAGCCTGAGCAAGAATGAGATTCCTTCTCAAACAAATAGCCGGGCATTGTGGCCGGTGCCTATAGTCACAGCTACTTGGGAGGCTGAAGTAAGAGAATTACTTAAGCCCAAGAGTTGGAGGTTGCCATGAGCTGTGACACCAAGGCACTCTACTGAGAACAACAAAGTGAGACTCTGTCTCAAAAAAAAACAAGTTTTTTTTAAAGTCATATAATTAGCCCAAGCAAAGCGAGACCCCATCTTTACTAAAAATCAAAAAACTAGACAGGCATTGTGGCAGCTGCTTGTAGTCCCAACTACTTGGGAGGCTGACATAAGCAGATCTCTTGAGCCCAAGAGTTTGAGGTTGCTGTGAGTTATGATGCCATAGAACTCAAGCTCAGGGGAAAGAGTGAGACTCTGTCTCAAAAAAGAAAAAAAAAAAACCATGTATTTTAAAATACCCTATTGACGAAGAAGAGGGTCTCTAATGATTTTTTTAAGTAGAAAAAAAGTAAATTTGTGTTTGTATAATCCAAGTTTTACAAAATCAAAAAATGGGCTAAAAATGTACACATTTCAGTATACATACAGGTGTGTAGCAAGACAGGAAGTGTTCAATGATGCAGTCCACACGGTCAGTATCATTACCTACGAGTAGTTGACGGGTCTCAGCCATGAAGAACAGGGGTGCAGCGTGACAGAGAATGGGGGAGGATTCTTAATTATGTTTCTTTCCATGTATTCACATTGCCATTTGTGGGCATCAAGAACTAACTACCCTTAAAATTTTTGAGGGGAATCTGGGTGCAAAGTAGGAGAAAACATGAAGACTGTTAAACAGTCTATAGACAGCAGGAAGCATAGGCTGGCCCTCACATTGGGGTCAGCCAACACCCACCAGCGAAACAGAAAAGACCATCAGGCACAGACTCTTGTCTAACTATCTTCTTGGACAGCACATGTATATTATGTCCAAATGACCTCCAGAGTATCCACGTCTTATTTAATAAAAGATAGAATTCCTTTCAGGCTGAAAATTTCAAATACAGACAATCCCCAACTTATAATGCTTCAACTTAATGAGTTTTCAACTTTATGATGGTGCAAAAGTGTTAGGCATTCAGTAGAAATTGCGCGTTGAGTACCCAAACAACTGTTTTTCACTTTCAGTACAGTATTCATCAAACTAGGTAAGATATTCCACACTTTATTACAAAACAGGCTTTGTAGTGCAAGGCCTGACAATTAAGTTTGGGAACTTACCAGCCTGTGCTTATGTTGGCAGCTCTGTACAAACAACTCAGTAAGGTTTCATAAAGTTGTCACACATGTATCGGTGTCTCACAGTTGGGTTTGTATCCAGGTGTGGGGGTGTCTTGCTGAGTGGCATTTATTATTGTTGTTGCATGTTTTGTTTGAGGGTTCATGTTTTTGTGTGTGGTTATTAGAGCTTGAATTAGAGCAACACCCAAACATTCACAAATTTCTTTTTAAACTTGGCAAGAGTGGAAGTGAAGTCAGGGATAGAGTATTCCACATTTATGGGGACAATGATACAAAGAAAATGGCAGGGTACAAATGGACGAAATGCTTTTCTGAGACAAGAGAAAGCATCACCGATGAAGAGAGGTCAAGGTGGCCAGTAATAAGCAGAACTGGTGGAAAAACATTGCAAAAGTTTGTAGAATTGTGCGCCCAAATTATCAGCTGAATGTGAGAAGCATTGCAGACTAAGTAGACATTGACAGAGAAACAGAATTATCTTAACCGAGAATCTTAGCAACAATGCACGGCTCTTGCATCCTGACATTGCACCCGCTCACCCCAGCACGATTAGGGTGTTTTAGCCAGTGCACAAATAACTGTATCGGAACGTCTTCCCTGCTCACCTGATCGGGCCCCCACTGACAATTTTCTTTGCCCAGAGGTAAAGGAAATATTGAAAGAAAGACATATTGATGATTCTAGGACATCAAATGATGACAGCATTGATGGCATCAGTGCACAGCTTCCCAAGAGGAGGACTTCGGAGGTAATCATAATAATATTTAGCAATGAGGTATGTAGCACCTTTTCTAGGATGAGTTTGTGAATGTAATTGTCAGATCTCATAGATGATCTTGTCCAAATGTAGCATACTGTAAGTGTTCTGAGCCTGTTAAAGGTGGGCCAGGCTAAGCTATGATGTTCAAGAAGTTTAAGTGTATTAATTGTGCTTTTGACTTGCAGTATTTTCAACTTATGATGGGTTTATTAGGATGTAACCTCATCATAAGCTGAGGAGTGTCTGTGCCTCCAGATGTCTAACTAGCCACAGCATCACTCCTTACTCCATCTACAAAAATGCCCAAGGGCATTACATGTGTAAGATCTTTGCAGTGCTTGCTATTTTACAGATTAAACTTAAACTTTTTACTTAACAACCTAAAAGTGATAACCAAGTCACAGCAAAATATTGCCCTTTTTCCCTCTTCACCCATAGGTGGCAGGAAATACAACTTTGCATTGCAAGCATCCAAGTACTTGGAGATTCTGATTATACAGGGGTAAATTAAAGACTAAATGTGCTACGTCCACCAGGAAAGTCTGTTGGTTGGGTAAATTCATAGTCAAATCAATCACAAATTCTTTTGAACAGGTAACTGCCATCCCCAACCCCCCACCTGCACACACACACACACACACCACTCAAAATTGCCTTAAATCTTTACTTCATTTTGTGCATGCAGGCATGACCTCAAAAACTCTGCAACAAAAATGGGAAACAATCCTTTCAAGTTAATATATTATTTCTGTGCAATTTCCACCATGAACAGAGCATATTAATGTATTCACTCACCATCTGTGTCCATTGGTACCAGGGCCAGTTACCCCAGAGGACTAAGACACCCTCTTTTGTGATAGACATTTGTACAATAACAAGGACTCCCAAATGAACAATGTGAGGTCTATATTATGTGCAGATGGAAGACAGATAAATGGGCAAACACTGCAGGTTCAGCAGTTTGCTTGGAATCCTCAGTCCAGGAGGATTAAGATAGGCACACAAAGATATGTCAAAGCTGGTCTCCATTCTTATGAAACACTACAGGGGAAGCTTAGAGGGTATTTTTATGTTAGTTTTCCATTTGTACCAACAAAGGCCATTGTCAGTTCATTTAAAAAGTACCCTTTCTTGGGGGAAAGCCCTGCTGCTTGTGTATTCACAATGTCCTTCAAACGTTCTATTTTGTTTTCTCTATGGGCAGCTTCAGGTGAAAAGGAGATTCCCATTGATGGAGAAGGGTATGAGGTATGAATGAGAGATTGGAAAAAAAAATGGCTAGGCAGCCCTTCTCTTTGGTATTTAAGAAACAGGGGAGTGCCTATTTGAAAAACCAGATTACATTTAAATTTAAATAATTCACTTTTTAGCACATGAATCATTTTTAAAAGAAACTTACAAGTAATCAACACTTTCATGTGCTTTTGTTTTGAAATGGTTAACGTCTGTCCTCTAGAGAAAAATGTCATACTTAGTCACTTACCATTCTCACTGGCTTCATAGAGAATTAGGTACAGATAATTGAGACATGAGGAGCCCTAAACATTTCTGAGGGTGGCATTAATTCTTTGCTCAGTATATATGAATCACTATTATATGTCTTACTTGGTTTAAAGCCCCAACATCTTTCTGTTACCTGGCTACTATTCTATGAATTTCATATAATGTAAATTATTATTTTAGTTAAACTTACATACACATTTCACATAAACTCTAGAGAAACTCCTTAAGGTTTGCTTAGGTCTCTGCATAGAATGTCATGGAGTTTATCTAGAAGATCTTCAACCCAGAACAATTACCTCTTCTTCCCACAGCATATATCTAGTCTAAATAGCTCAATTATTCATTAAGCATGTATTGAGTACTTATTATGTGCTAGGTACTGTAAAATATGCTGGGAATGAATTGATAAATGATTCATTTCTTACCTTATAGTTTAGGGAAAATAAAGGAAGCATAGAAGACAAATTACAATTAACATGATAGGAATAAAAATAGAGTTATACATGGAAGTACAATTTGGTGGGTCCACACCTATGGTGCATCTTAGAAGGGTGCAGGTGAAACTTACTAAATATAGAATATAATTGTCTGAACACAATAACTAAGAAAATGGCATGAAGGCCCTGTTAACCAGTTTGATGAAAATATTTCAAATTGTATATAAAACCAGCAGATTGTACCCCTTGATTGCATTAATGTACACAACTATGATTTAATTAAAAAATTTAATTACAGAAAGAAAGTGCAATGAGAGCACCAAGGAACTATGATCAGCCTCAATTCAAGGAACCTGGGGACACTTCATAGAAATGGCAGGATTTCTCATTCAAGGATTTTACCGAGGTTTGTCCGGAAATCAATGGGTTGATGAAGGAATGAATGAATGAAGGGAGTGCTTAGCATGATAAATGAAGAGATAATCGACAACACATTCTGTATTCTAGACAGCCTTGGGAAGGGTTTTTCAGACAAAGGGAATAGCTCTTACCATACAATGATGCATAGAAAAAACATGCCAAGATTTAGAAATGATAATAGTCAGTTTACTCAACCAGAAGTTTTGAACAGAAGATGATGCAGAGAAATGAAGTACAAAGTCACGTTGAGACCATGCTGGAAAGTGTCAACATTAAGAAGTTTGTGCTTCATCCTAGAAGAAACAGAAAAGCAAGCAAATGTTCAAATGCATTTCTTCAGCATCTATTAGATGCCAGGCACTGTTCTAGATCCATCAGTCACAGCTATAAAGAAAGCTATACAGGATGTTGAAAAGTTTTCAGTCCTAGAAAGAGAAATAAAACAGAAGAGAGTGAAGGGAAAGGATTGGATTTGTGTTTCAGAACAATTCCTCTATATCATTAAAAGAGATTAGAGAGACTTTGGAGATAGGGATACAAATTAAGATTTCATTCAAACATTCATGGTGGATATGATGCATCAAGGAACAGGATTTCTTTGGTGGTGTTTTCCATATTAGGTTGAAGAAGAAAATTATCAATAAAGATTATGCTAGGTTTTCTCATCAGAGCTTGAGTGATCATTAGAAAGATAAAGAATTATGTTTAGTTCTACAATTTCACTATAGTCAAATGTTGCTTGATTTCTCTTAGACCCGTAGAGGATGTTGTCTCTCTTCATTTTTTGTTATAAAAAAAGCACTGGATTCAAATGTCTGAGATAGTTTGTATAAGCAACAACATCAAGGCACTTGGGAAATGATTTTTTGGCATCTGAATGGTCATCTAATGATTTTAACAGGTTATTTTGGAAGAAAATGTTAGGAATATTTCCATATCTTTTTCTAATTACTAGGAGCTCTAAACTTAAAACCATAGGCACATTCTTCATCCTAGCTTACTTATTTCCACAAGCCAAGAGAAATGCTGAAGTCTGATGGCTGTGACCGTGGTCTCGGGAACAGAGTTGCCTGAATGCAAATTCTGACTCACCTTTTACTCTCTGGGAAATCTGGGCAAGTCACCAATCTTCACCTTCCTTCTCTAGAAGTGGAGGTAATTACTGTCTTTTCTGGAAATGGAGGTAATAATAGTGTCATCTTTGTGTAAATTAAATTAGGTAATTCACACAGAGTTCATAGCACAGTGGCTCATGGTAAGTCTTCAGTGAACACTCAGTGATATTACATTTATTATTAACGTCCCTGTGAATCAGGGCTTTGATAGACACAGTCTGGGATGCAGTGTCTGTCCTTTGGCTCAAGTTTTGTTAAATTAGGACAGAACCATGACGCCTTCAGATGCATCCCACCCCAGTAACGGAAGTGCTGGTTTCCTCCGAGTCTCCTTGGTGATCTCTATACTCTGGACCACCTGTGTCATCTGGCGCCAGTGCCTGTTGCTGCAGTCCTGGCTGCCACACCAACAACTCCATCCTTGTGTGGGCAAGCTGTGCCCGCGGAGACAGATGGCTCCGCGGCACGGGGAGGGGCTGTCAGTCAGCAAGGGGAGGGCTGCAAGTGTGGAGTGTAGATCAAGAGCATTCATTAAGTGAGTCCAATATCAGAACTTAAAGTGGAGCAATCCCACATCTATTTACTTTCTGAGAATTCTTGAACCCAACTAAAACACTGTTGAATTTTCTTAAAAAAAAAAAAAAATCAAAGGGAAATGAAAGCCAAATGGAGAAAACTCTATTCCTTTTACCTCTTTTCTACCATGATTCAGTTTGGATGGGCCATTGATCATTGGAGAACTGTTGTTTCTAGTGTATAAATCCTCTCTGTATTGGTGTCAAGACTGACTACATTTCTTCCCAGGCAGAAGTTGCAGCCATTGCCCTTTCTTCTCACCAAGGTGAAAGCAGATCCCAGAAAGGAGGCACAGAATTGTGGGGTCCCCTTGGAAGCTATTTATGACAGTTTTCAGAGAGAATTCTGGAAACTCTGACTCCAACAGCAGCAATTCATTCTCATAGGAGGACTAGTTTTTAGTGGTAGAAATACAAGCTTTTTATTTCTTTTATATTAGAAGAGGTCCTCATTCCAAGTTTCTCTTTATGTATGTATGTATGTATGTATTTATTTATTTATTTGCAGTTTTTGGCTGGGGCTGGGTTTGAACCTGCCACCTCTGATATATGAGGCTGGTACCTTACTCCTTTGAGCCACAGGCGCCGCCCCTCTTTATTTTGAGTAAATATTTTTCACTCTTACTTTTCTTTATTAGTTCTGGGGATGAAGAAGAGTGAGAATTCAGGTAAAGCTAAGGACATGTTCTTAAGTGAGGATATACAACCTCATCTGACAAACCTTCATTCTGTTTGGTTGTCTTCTTGCAACAGAATGAATGAAAAAAACTCATCCCTAGCCTTAGATAAACAAAAGGCACTTTCCTCCGAATATCTTCTTTGTTCAGAGAGAGTCTCTGTCACCTACTGTTTGTGTAGCTATTGCTCTAAAGAAAGACTTTTCCAGAGTAAGGTGGTTTTCCAGAGAGCATGACAAAGATCTTGGGTAGAACCCAATTATCAAACAATGACAGTGTTGTCCTGAGGCTGAGCTTCTGTTTTATCCTCGTCTGAGTGCTTTCCTATCCCCACTTTGACCTTTTGTTAAAAAAAGAAAAGATAGTCTTCTTTTTTATACAGTTGCTGTTCCTGGTGTGTGTGTGTGTGTTTGCTTACACACACATGCACACTTCTACACACACAAACAGGGCAGGAAGCAGAAACAGAAATATATTGGGCATACACATGGCCACAGGAACTAATATATACTTTGGGCTGCTTTCAAGACCACAAAAACAATTGCCAAACCTGTCCAAGTGAATGAAATCTGAAGCTCTGACCTTCACACCATGTTGCAGATAAAGGTAGGTACGAGAATGGATAGACCCAGAGGTATTTGTATGAGTTCGACTAAGGACGCCTTTCATCCACCTTGCGATGTATTGCTGTCAAAATCTTAAGATATAATCATTCAGCATTTAAAATTATTTTCTTCCCCCATGAGAGAAGGGAGAGATAACAGGCACTGATTCCCAAGAGCAGGACAAGAGAAGAGTCAAATTTGGGGCAACGGACACTGGCACGGAAGAGGTGAAGGGAAGGAAGCCAGTGCTTTATTGATCTTGGGACTCCCTGCAGCACTCTCCAAATCAATAGAACAAATTGAGGCCTCAGCAATTCCATTTCTTGTGTTTATAAATGTGGAGACTCTGGGGCTAAATCTGGGGGGTATTATCAGTTTAGATTCAACAGAAGAGACAAAATAAAATATAATGCAATCAAATGCCGGCCAAAGTATCAACAAGCAGTCTCCCTGAGACTTGAGGATAAGCTGAGATCTCTGCACCTGGCTGCTATGCCCCAAGCTGCTTCTCCTGCTTTGTAAATTACCTGCTGGGTGAGGACCTCAATGATTCTAGGAAACTGGGAAAGAGGCCCTGGCTCTGACCCTTGAAAATGCTTAGACTTCAGTTGCTTCCTGGTGATAGAGAACTGTTCTACTGAGTGCTTGTTTAGTTCAAACATCCCTTCTAAAGAGTTAAGTCCAAATTCTGCACCAATTATATTAAAACAGTACATTGCTAATTTCAGAAAATTGTAGACAGATGCCCCCATTTTCTGTGCCTCGGTGGCTATCCAGTTTCACAGCATTTAAGACTTTTTAAACGGCGGAGAGCTGCATGTCATTTGTTCCTGAGATAACCTTTACAAGCCGATCTCTGACAGGCAAGCCTCTCCCTCGCTGGTAGACAGATGCATCATGGAGAATTTGGCAAGGTTCAATCGATAACTGAAGTAATGCCGGAGCGACACCAGTGTGAATACTGCTGGCTTAGACATTTCCTGTTTTCCAGAAGGAACAAGTACCCACTATTCCTGTCATTTTAAAGGAAAGAAACAAGGACCATTATTTCCTGGGCTTCATATTAATATTAAATGGCTGCCCACAGAATCTTGTCAATGAGAATCTGTGTTTAAAGCCATAATGTATTCTGGAATACTTGGCTCAGAGTTTTGTTAAGGAATAAGCTCTTAAAATAATGGAGTTTATGACAACATTTCTGAATATCCTCCAGTCTTAGGACTGGGGGTCCAGAGGGAGGGGAGCCCAGTGGATTCCTGGCATGTCTTTAACGTGGCTACTGACAGTAACTTCATGGAGATCTCATTTCACACCAGCATTGTTCTCCTTGATTGGACGGGGCTTGCAGATCACTGCTGAAGGAAGTCAGGAAGGAAGAGTGCTTGTTTTTGCAAGAGCTCAGCCTGCTGGGCATGGGCCTCAGTCACATGCCACTGTGATTTTAACAGTTCAAAGTCACAAGGGTGGTATTTTCCATGAGGGATTTTTACTTTCTTTGTGGTTGGAAATTCAAACCCACTAGATGGTCAAAGAAGATTGAATTTGCCAAAGAAGTACGTCATGTACTGTTAGGTCATCATTTTTAAGTGGACACAGAGTTGCGAGTTTGTTTTTATTTGCTTTTTCTTTTCAAAGATAACTTTTCTCATGATAAATAGCTAAACAAGTCCAAGTCCAAACCAATGAGGTTTTTCTTGGGTTTGTTTGTATTTCAAATATGGCTGGCATGGATTACATAAATAAATAAACAAGCACAAAATCTCCTTATTCTGTCTGGATCGGCAAAAAAGATGGTGGCAAAACACTAACAGGCAATTGCATGGTGACCTAGGATGGACCGTGGAGACACAAACTATGGTCTGCAGGCCAGTAGCATGGGCAGCACTTGTTGGAAATGCAGTCTCAGATCCTCCTGAGCCTCAATCTATGGCTAAACAAGATCCACAGGTGTTTTGTTTGCATATTCAATTGTGAGAACTTAATTCTCCGGTTAATGTTGTTGGCAAGAAAAACAAAAATTTTCCTATGGTATATAAACTGAAGTCATTTACTACCTCAAAGCATCTAAGTGGGATGTCTGCTGGTGGGGCAGAGAGGGGAAAGAGAGACAGAAACAATGTGCATTCTTAGGTTAACTGACAGCAGTCAGTCAACAGAGCACATTTTGCAAAAAAAGTCAACTTCCTCTAGGTCTAACTTTGCATAATTCTGTGCAGTATCTGTTGGTAGCTGATGGAGTTACAGGCATACAGTTGATAAAGTCATTTACTTCTTTATTTAACAATTAAAAACAGATTCTCCTGAATTAGCATAATGTCCGACTTAGCCGAAGACAGTGGAGATGTTGGGTAAAGTGTCTCAAGGGGGTGGAAAAGTGAGATCAAGAGATTGACTGTACTGGCTCCTTAGCCAAATTTAACTCAGAGTTTCACCAATTATTTTGTTGGTGAAAAAGTTGTTGTTGGGTCAAGACCACAAGACAACACTGTATTTTAAGTGAAAGTGAATTAGTATTTATTGAATATATACTCTGTGCTGGGTCTAGGGCAAGGCCCCACGATATGTTTTTTTCCTCTTAAATCCCACAGAAACTGAAATGAAGAATGAATTCTTGTTTCAATCACTAATTTGAAGATTGTAGGTTGCCAAGGATAAAATAATTACCCAAGATTATAAAGCTAATAGTGAAAGAGCTTGGGTTCAAAATTACTTTATCCTGACTCCACAGTCTCTCTTAACCATATCATGGTGTTAAGCATGGTTTTTGCGAAAGTTTAATATTTGATAAAATATGCATGATTGCTGACTTATTCCTAAACAAAATGGTTCTTCTGTCTTTATAGAATGTTAAAAGAAACTCTTCTTATATGGTTAAACATGGATATCTGAACTGGGTGGGCTACAAATGATCGTTTCAGTGAAAATTCCAGCACTGACAATCAGCACAACAGGTAGATGTCACCCTTACAGCTTGTGTCTGAATCAGGCTTGTTTGCAGCTGGGTGTGACACTCTTTGTTATGAAAGTGCAAACTTCAATACAATTTCAAAGGATCATTATAGCTCACCACATCAATATTGTTCCCATTTAATCAAAAATTGTCAGAGGAATTACCTTGAGGAAAGGGGAGGTAAAACACTAGAGACCATTGCCACGGCAGTCCACAAGGAATAGTTAATAATTGAAAGGGACTGAAAAGATTGGTGAGATGCAAGTCAGGGTCATAACAAACTGAAAGCTTAAATGAATTCTGAACTTTTGCCATGATATCATAAATAACCAGTGAGCAAAACTCTGGGCTTTCTACTTTCTTTTCAATGAGGAAAACTGAGCTTTTATTTGGCTAATTTATTAGGATTCTATGTAAAATTTGTTGTTGCTATTGTTGTTCAAAAGTGTCTATTACTTTAAAAAAGTTTGAGAACTGTTGTGTTACAGATCAGACTCCTCACTGCACAGAGGAAGAATCTAAGAAAAACTCAGAACCCAGGACTACTTCATGTGCCTTGTATGCCAGGCACGGTGTCAGAGATTTACAAGAATGTCTCATTTCTCTGTCTATATACTAATGAAATTAATTAACTTGCTTATTTTACTCAAGTAGTTAGGACAGAGTGAAGGACACAGACCAGGATTATTAACCACCAAAGTCTATGCTTTTCCCAAGAATCCCTTATTGCTGGCATTAAAAACCTAGGTTTTCCCATTCTAGTCCCAGTTTGGATAGTTTGAATCTGTTTTCATATTCTGTTTGTCTACATAAACATTACAATATTAATTGACAACATATGACATACTAAACTGTTTTTCCAATATTAAATCCAGATGACATGCAGAGTCACATTTGTCTATTTTTCCCCTTCTGGCCAAGGATACCAATCGGTAGGATGATTACTTGATATTCAAGCTACCATCTTGACTTTTTAACTTTTCTTTAGTCCAAATATGTAGAGATATACTATAGGGTAGAAAATTCCTACTACTTCAGCAGACCCAATTCTGTAATAAAATGGGCAATAAAAAGCATTTTATCCTTTCCACATGGTTAAAATATCAAATAGTAACAAGCCTACCTTGCTTAATTACTTCACATGTAATAAATAAATCAAAACATCCTGTTGTCAAACATGACCCATATACTTGATGTTACAATAGACTCATTTTCTTCACATTGGATGTTTTCCCGATTTTCCCCCCACATTAATAGAAAGAGAATCAAGGTAGGAAGATATGGGAGAGGGAGAATGTCTATGTGGTCATTTCTTGAGGTGACAATTACAATAATTCTGAGATACATGTTAAGGAGGAAGCATGATCCACTTAACGTCATGGAGTAAACAGTGAACATATTGATTATAACCCAGTAAATTCCTGGTATGCTTTTCTTCCCTTAGTGGTACTTTGCAGTTTAGAGGAATAGGATGCTAAGAAAGAGAGAAATAGAGAAGGTAGAAAGAGTTATGCAGTCAATAAAAGACACAAAATATGAATTTTACATTTAAGATTCCTTTTCTTACAAATTTCAGAAGATTGAGCAATTTGGAGCCCCTAAATTTCTGTTTGGTTGACTAATTTTTAACTGCTCAATCTACTTGTTATGCCACAGGCTTAGACATGTATCTGTGGGCTAATAGACCTTATATTCTCCCAGGGGAGAAAGAGGAAAACATATACAGAGAAAAAATAATGATAATCAATAATGAGATATAGAAAAGAAAGCATCTTCCTTTTCTAAACAAACAAAAAACCATGCTTAGCAGCTAAACTTTAGTTTGGCTCTTGCTCTATAATTGGACAGAGCATGCTCCAATTCACAGAAGCTTCCAATGGCAGCAATAATTGCTATTTCAAAGAAGAAAATAGGAAGTTATAAAAGAAAGATTTCTTTCTTGAGATAGTTCTTGATTTACATTTTCAACAGGAGAAAAAGTTAGATGAGATAGAAATATACATTAGTGTAATAGATATCAAGACTGTCAATTCATTGAAATTTTGTACATTTCCTAATATTTGTTTTGCTAATCTTTGCCCCAAAGTGTCTGGTGTTTCCTGATTAAGAAATCATTTCTTAGGACTTTCATGTACTCCTCAGTCGTTAGGAAAAGAGTAAAACATAGAGTATTGCAGTGGGAAGGAATCTTTAAGGATACCTAATCCACTTCCTCATATCAGACAAAACCACTGATGCTCTGAGAAGTAAAGTAAGTGACCTGGGGCCAGACAGTGGTCTTCAAACTCCTCCTCCAGTTTTTTCTACCTCTGACCTATTTTATGCTGTTACTACACAAGTTCTTTATCAAAGTTAGAATTGGAGTTGTAGTAAAGATTTTCTACTTTACTCTTTCTCCTTCTCAAATCCTGCAGTGACTGTCAACTCACTATCAAAATATTTCAGGGCAGTTTTTACTAATGTATTAAATAATTTCCCCCAAATTTCTAATTTTTCTTTAAGTATAAGAACATGACAAAAGTAATCAGACCTATTGCCAAAACATTTTTAACTCTTTGGTTAAAGGATTAAAGAACAGAATAAAAACCAAAGTAATAAACATTGTAATTAATTACTATAGGAGAACCCAGTTAAACAGCTCAAGGTTCATATTACATCAAAGGGACCTTTACTGACTTGCAAGATTATTTACTTCCCCAAAGAATGACTTGGGCACTCAGGAAGAAAGGGCTCAATTAATAGGAATATTTAAAGTCCAGAATTTTTATTATTTTATTCTGTATTACTAGTTTCTTTCTCTCCTAAACGAACTTTGGAAACAGCAACTGCGTTGGCAATAGATCAATATCTAATTTTTGAAGGTTAAAGTTTTTTTTTTTTTTTTTTAGGAAACTTGGGTTCTTTTAGGGGGAAAAAAGCATAATGATATATAATGAAAAATACTGTTACTATCCTGGCCAATTTTCTATGTGAAATTTCAACAGAATCCATCAATTATAGTAAATGACCAATAAAAATGTTCAATCAAAAACTCATTTTAAGATACATTGTTAATGAACTGTAGCTAATGATGCTTAATCAAAACCCGATGTGATCGCATGGGAGAAAAGTTCCACAGGACCTCAGGAGCACTATTGTTCTGAACAAAAGATAACAATAAAACTGTATAATTAATAGCCTGCGGTCATGTGGCACTCTCTGGGGGAAACTCCAATTTCATAACAAACTCCATTGTTTTTTGAAACACAGGAATTGTGCTTCATAGTATCACCGATGCCAACAGCAAGAAGGCATCATTTTGAGGCTGTTTTTGACATGAAGCTTTTTATTGTTGTCTAGCACTGAAGTACAACTAAGATGCAAAATCAGTTAATGAAGCTGCTGACCATGATGTTAGAAAAAGAAATTCTAGTTATTTTAAATCTTCACAACCTAGAAATGACCTACTATTTAAAAAATACATCCCCGTAGGGTATCTCTATTAAATAAGTCTATATGGAACATTTGTCTTTACTAGGGTAACAGTGCAACAGCAATAGCCACACAGGGCACTTCCAGATCTTGAGATACAGAGCCCTCAAGGTGCAAATGAAAACTCAGAAAAGTTTAGAATGAGAAGCACAGTGGATTGTGAAAGCCACGTTGTTAAGTCAAACATTTACTTGATTGTCTGTGCTAAACTTAGTATGCCAATTTAGATAGTTGTCAACTCTCAGGGTTCAGTATGTTTATTACTAGTAACAGTCATCTAAAGTTTTTATACAGTAGAATCACCTTTTATATAGTACTTAACCACCTCCCTACAGTGACCACCTCCTTAAATTGACCTGATTTTCATAGAGCGGACATGCACTACATGTACAAATCAGTACAGTAGGCACAGTTCCTTACGTTGATCACCTCCCTATGTTGAAGAGTTTGTTCCAGTCCCTTGGGTGACCAGCTTAACGAGGTTCTACTGTATTTGCAGCCCATGTATGGACTGCAAAAAATATACTTAATTCTTTGCCAATTTTATGGATGGGAAAAATGAAATAATTAAGATGTGCTTACTAAGAACACATTCAGAGGCATGAGTTCTATTTATGAAGGATATCAATCAGAAATCAGTATTGCAGTATTTTAGTGCTGAAAACTTGGGCTAAGGCTACTGGCACAAATGCCAATATGTAGTTTAGTTGTTTTTATAAGACCTATCTCTAAGCATGCAACCCAAAATGTGTTAATGTTCTCTATTTCAGCTGTATCTAAACTCAGAATTAAGGATGTAGTGATGCCAATGTACTATTTCTAGGCAATCAGTTTAGTCAGAGTCCTGTGGAAGTTAGCAATCAACAATTCTTCCTATAAATCAGATGGTTTCTTGACCCAGCTACTAGAAAAATTATAACTGATAAATGGATACTTTCTCACAATCTCCCATTAAGATTTGTAAGCAAGATGATTGCTATCAAATTCAAAATGACTAAGCATTAATATATAAATACTGGACATAAAGATGTACTTCATCAGGAAGACCCTGTATTGAGCACAGAAAATCATGGAGAAAAGCAATTCTGGTGACTCAGAATTGTTAAAACAAAAAATAAATAAACAATGAAAGAACCCAGAATCTGTGAATTTCTTCCGCAAGATCCAGATACATCTCTATATCTAGAGAGAGACCGGTATCTCCAGGCAAGTCTGAGGCTCACACATAGATAGGCAGGTAGAATCCAGGCATTAGCAGTAGCTACACCATGGTCAGGACCAGAGAAGAGGAAATAGTGACAAAGCCTTGCTGCTGAATGGTCTCTCTTAATGAGCATTCCTAACTCTCCAGCAGGGAAAGGCCATTTCTAATCTAGCTACAAGGAAATGATAGTGGTCATTATAAAGGTTTTGTCTTGGTTCATTTTCTGCTGCTATAAGAACATACCTAGGCAATTTATAAAGAAGAGAAATTTATTTTCTCACAGTTGTGAAGGTTGAAAGTTCAAAATCAAGGACTGACAGGTTGGACTGTCTGATGAGGGATGCTTGCTGCTTCCAAGATGAAGCCCATGTCACAACATGTAGAAGGGAGAAACCCTGTGTCCTCACATGGTAGAAGGCATGAGCAAGGGGACCAATCTCCCTCCCACAGCCCTTTTAAAAGCATAAGGGTATGTAATCCCATTCAGGAGAGAGAAGCCCCCATGGCCTAATCCCCTCTTAGAGACCCCATCTCTTAACAGTATCACATTGGCAATACCTGAATTGTGAAGGGGGCACATTTCATCCATCACAGGCCCTGTATCTCCCTCAGACATCTCTTAGAAAAGGTGCCTCAAGTACTAATAGCTCTCTTTTGGACCACAGGGTGATCTGGAACAGATTCCACACCACTAAAGTAAATAAAACATTTTAATAAAGAGGATTATTAAATTGGCTAAATAGAAACATTACCAACAGTAGCAGAGAGAGCCGAAGAGATGTCACTTCTAGAATGAGGAATAATACTCAAGGAAGAAATAAACTCAAAAGTCCTTATTCCACCCCCCACCAACACTGAGATTCACACCTCAATGGAGAGGGTGTGTACTTGGCATTGTATTTATTGACATTGAATGACATTGAAATTCACTGAAGTGACATGGTCTGGGCCAGGCAAGCAAGAAACAACCTATTGGGGTTGCAGGGAAACGTGCTGGTGGTCGTGGGGCTGCTGCAGGGTCTCCGTCACTGCACTGTCTGGGAAGCTGCCCTGGAGTGCTGATGAAACACACTGAGAAGCCCCCTGCTGGGGTGCTGGCACAACACACTGGGGCGACGCTGGCCGTGGTGCCAGGAAGCCGTGCTGCAGATGTGCACTGCCTGGTCTCTCATGCAGGTGGCTTCTGGCTGCTGGATCACTGAAGCTGGAAGAAAAACAGCAGGACAGGGGCTCCCGCAGAGCTCCCCCAGCATCCCCTACTGATAAAGGTTAACATGGGGTGAGCCAGCAAAGGAGACATTTTGATAAGATCCAGCCTTAGTGTCAAAATGAGGTGCAGGGGAGGGTAGTTTTATACTGAGAAGGTAACAAATTGCTAACTAGCATTGGCGGGTAATGAACCTGGGAAACAAAATCCCAGATCTGGTCTGCTGAACCATCTCTCCGCTAATCTTTACCAAAGTTATCTTTCTTGGATATAGGAATCCAGAATGGCCAAATTTTATGGAACAAAAGGTACAGCATAAATCTTAAAATGAGAGAAAAATCAGTTGCGAACTGTGACTTCAGTGACAGAGAAATGACTCTAGAAGAAAAGTCATCCCAGGCAGAATGGAGATGCCAGGTCTCCGCGCTAGGATGAGGGCAGCACTTATGGGGAAAGAGTGTCTGTGCCTGGGGTACCTTGCTTGTGTCACCCACAGCCAGTCCTACTGGCTTAAAACTATATGGCGCACAACTTGCACACCGTCTTCCAGAGACTTGTGCTTGTGTGTGCTGATTCCGGTAATCGCCTTTCATTGCTAAATAACCACCTACAAATTGAGATGCACAGACCACAGGCATATGAAAATACGTGGAAGTGTTTCCTCCATTCTCATTTTCAATAATATTAGAATTGATGGCTAAGCAATAATTTTAAAAGGCCATTGGACATTAGATGTCAAAATAAGACAGGTACGTGAGCAATGCTAGGACAGTACTCAGATGTGTAAATTAATTCACTGGAAAGGAGTGGTAAGCAATGACATTGAACTCTAGTATTTAAAGAGGACTCGAAATGAAGAGAGTCACTGGTGTCAGATTGACAGACTTTCAATGTTTCCACTTTGGTTCACAGATTTTGCATCTCATGGGTTATCAAGTGTAATACCAATTGGTGAAAGCTGATAGCCTTAACTGTGAGATCCGTTTAGGCTTTGTTTCAAATGCCTCAAGCCAGGAAACACCAAAGGGAGCAGACAGGGAATAAGAGTCCATCTGAGCTGTCCTTGGAGACTTGAAGACCCATGTTGCTCTTCCCCTCCTCAGTCCAGGCCTGTCTTCTGCAACGTTACTCTAGAGCCCCTGGAGCACTAGTATAGCTTGAATAACCCAGAACTGAGGGATGGTACTGCTGAGACAAAGGGGAGAGCTGTGGGTCTTGAGTGAACAGAAAAACCTGTGAGCAGTTTGAGGATCTTCCCAAATGGTGGAAATTTATCCAAGAAGGATTCTCATCCTGTGGGTGTGACCCCTTTGTAACAATGAAAATAAATCTTGCATATCAGATATTTACATTACGATTCATAACAGTAGCAAAATTACAGTTATGAAGTAGCAATGAAAATAATTTTACAGTTGGGGGTCAGCACAACATGAGGAACTGTATTAAAGGGTTGCAGCATTAGGAGGCATTAGGAAGGTTGAGAACCACTGGATCAGAAGGAGCTCGGAGAGCAAGGTGGATCTGATAATGGGGGTTGGGGGGATAGGTAGCAAATGGAAGGCATTCTTGAGGGTGGGGATTCAAAACCTTTAAGGTTTTAAATGAAAGACACCTGGGATTCTTGATAAAATGTGAATCTTCTTAGGTAAATCTGTGGTTCAGCCTCAAATTGTGCATTTCTAACAAGTTCACAGATGACGTTGATGCTGCTGGCTTGTAGACCATGTGTGAAGCAAGGCTCTAGAGGGCAGTACTCCTCAACCAGAGGGGATACGGACCTCCAGGGGACAGTCCTAATGTCTGGTGGTCACCACTGAGGAAGGGCTACTGGCATCTAGTGAGCGGAGGCCAGGCGTGCTGCTCAGCATCCTCCCATACACAGGGCAGATCCCACAACCAACAAGCATCTGGCCCAAATCGTCATCAATAGTGCAGACATGGAGAAAATTTCCAGAAAGAATGCCTTCTGAAGAGTTCAGCTTTTGAGTGTTTTTTCTTTAGGAAATGAGTGGGGTTATGGTAGATGTCCCGTAAGAAGGAGGAGTGCACATACTCTTCCCAAGTCACTGCCACGTCCTTTAATTCTCAAAGCCCCTTTGGCAGACTCATCTGCTCCCATACAACTGTGTGTAGTGGTATCGTAGAGGTTCCAAAAAAGAGACTTAAGGCAGAAAACATCAGCTCAGAGAACCCAACTTAAAACTGTCAACACTAACAGTGAACAGTGCTAAAAACAAGACTTCACAAAGCAAAGGGCAGTCCGTGAGTTCCCAGCGAAGGAGAGGCGGCCCTCCGCAGAAAGCAGTGTCAGAGACGAGCGTGTGATTCAAAGGACAGTCCAGGAATCTGTTTTGAACCCTCTACTCCTCACCAATAGGGAATACTCCTTTAATATAAGAAATACCACTTTTGGGCGGTGCCTGTGGCTCAACAGAGTAGGATGCCGGCCCCATATGCTGGAGGTGGCGGGTTCAAACCCAGCCCCAGCCGAAAAAACTGCAAAAAAAAAAATGGATTAATTGTGGTATATGTACACTATGGAATATTATGCAGCCATAAAGAAAGATGGAGACTTTATCTCTTTCGTGTTTATATGGATGGAGCTGGAAAATATTCTTCTTAGAAAAGTATCTCAAGAATGGAAGAAAAATTATCCAATGTACTCAGCCCTACTATGAAACTATAACAATATGGGGAAAGGAGCAAGGGAGGGGAGGGGAGGGAGGAGGATGGGTGGAGGGAGGGTAATTGGTGGGTCCACACCAATGGTACATCTATGCATCTTAGAAGGGTACAGGTGAAACTTACTAAATGTAGAATATAAATGTCTGAACACAATAACTAAAAAAATGCCATGAAGGTTTTGTTAACCAGTTCAATGAAAATATTTCAAATTGTATATAAAACCAGTCCATTGTACCCCATGATTGCATTATTGTACACAGATATGATTTAATTAAAAAAAAAAAACCACTTTTTCTCCGGCTATTATGATTTGAGATGCTTACATGAAGTACTGATGCTGTAGGCTAATATTTAGTCAACACAAAGTGGTTTGTTAAGGCCACTGCCTATGGTTCTTGGTGACCAGGTTAAATATTTTGAGTGTGTGCACACACTTGTATGTGCTCATCTGGTAGTTTGATAAGGATGATGAGAAACAACCCAAGAAATAGCAGTTGTAGAAGGCACCAAATCATGGAAGCAATTATGTCAAAGGACTGTTATCATCATGGGGTTCTAAGGAGAGACAGACTTAATTTAAGATGGGCCTAGGATGTGTGAGGACAGAAGACCAACAAATGTTACAGCAGGGGTTTTCAATCCTTTTTTTTTTTTTCTGTTACTCATTGGAAGAAGAGTTTTCTTTCTCCATTTGCCACACATTAAATAAATAAACACTAACAAAAGCTGATGAGATCAAAAAGGTCCATGCATAGTTTTCAGGTGAAATTCTATAATTTATTAAGATGTAAAGGAGAGAGCTTTTATCTCCCCACTTGAGTTCTCTCTCTACCAGGAGCTTTAGTGTTTTCTGTATTCTTTTCTGTAAATAAATTCTTACCACTGGTGGGTGGGGGGGGTGGGGAAGAAAAAAGAAAAAGAAAATGCCATGAAGACTTTGTTAAACAGTTTGATGAAAACATTTCAGATTGCATATGAAACTAGCACATAGCATATGAAACCAGTACCCCTTGATTGCACTAATGTACGCAGCTGTGATTTAATAAAAAAAAATTTTAAAAACATTTTTAAAAAAATGTAATAGCATTATGTCTAACAAAGCAAAGGCCTGAGTTACCCCAAAGATGGGATAGTTCCACCCCTCTAAAAGTGGCACCTGGGCAAATAAAGCCCACTCCAAGAAGTTAGTTCCTACGTTCCCCAGTTCCCTCACCTGTTCACGTGTTCTTATTTACCTGGAGCTGCACTGTCTCAGATGCGTCCATCTCACTCTGGCTGTGTCTTGTTCCTGGTTCTCGGGTAATTTATCTTCAGCCGCATTTTCTTAATCTCTTCTCGCTGCCTCCATCCTGCCCACCAAGGCAGTCCCATACCCACGGCACTAAAGACAGGCAGCTTCCAGAAGAGAATGGGTATATGGAAATTCAGAAGGACGACTAAACCTCAGAAATATTGCAAGCTTAGTTCCAGACTGCTCAAATATCACAATAAAGTAACACAATTTTTTGATTTCCAAGTGCACCTAAAATCTATGTTTACAGTATCCTGTAACTTCTTAAGATGTAATAGCATTATGTCTAACAAGGCAATGCTCGCACCTTAATGAAAAAATGGTGACAGAGACACAAAGTGAGCACATGCTTTTGGAAAAGTGGGGCCAACAGTCTTGCTGGGTACAGAGCTCCCACGACGTTCAATCTGTGAAAAATAGTCATCTGCAAACCCAATAAAGTGAAGCACAATGAAATGAGGCATGCCCATAAACCCATTCTTGCCTTATTCTTTTCTTATATAGAAAATGGCATGAATCTTTTTCACTTTCCTTACATGCATCCAATTCACCGTATTAACAAAAATAAGAAGGGAGAACAACATGTATCAAATACAGCATTAGAATCCTGCCCCCAAACTTCTGCAACTAGCAATCCCTCCGCCTAGAACGCACTCTACACAGCTCCCATATCCTCCGTATAACTGCTCAGGCTTTGAAATCATGTAGACCTGGCGTTAAGGAGAAAATGTGCTATGTTAGGGAATAACTGCTCTTTGTAAACCCAATCTATAAACTGATACTAGTCATCCCTGCCTGGTAGGGTTGTTGAGAAGGTAACAAAAGTAATGAATGTAAACCCTTAGCATCGTTTAAGAGATTGAGGAGGCACTGTTGAAATAAAGGAATGAGAGAATGGCCAGATACGCTGGCTGTGTTTGCCAGCATTTGCCACCGAGCCTTTAATTACAGCATGAACAACACAGATGCTAGCTAACTATGTGGTAAGCACTCTTCTACGTACTTCCACTTTACAACAAGGCCAAGAAGTAAGTACTACTAGTATCTTTTAAAGATGAGAAAACCAAGGCCCCGAGAGGTTAAATGTCTTGCCCAAAGTCAACTATTTCATCAATGGCCTTGGTAATAACGAACACGCATTTAGTGCCTCTGCTGTGCTGAGCTCTGTACTCGGCACTGGAGATGCGTCTGCCTGCTGGAGCTTCCAGTCAGCCTGTGGGACAGCGCACAGATGCTCTGGTGTGTCACTTTATGTTCTCTAATCAGAGTTTTTCAAACAGCATGCTATAACCAATTTAATCTCAGCGCAAAACGACAAGAATACAAAAGAAGAAAAAGAAACATTAGGGAGCAGTGTACACAGCCAGGGCACGATTTTGTTTCCTGAAATCTTTGTTTCAGTTGTGAGCGTGTCTGTGTGTGTGCGCGCAGGCACATGTCTGCATTTGCTACGTCTTGTGGACAATATGAAAAGTCTAAGATGCAGGCTGGACATAAAGTTTGTGTGCAATGTCAAATGGTTCAACCTAGTAATTTGCATGCGAACTTTATGGACACCCCGTATGTTAAGCATGAAAGATTCCGCCTTGACAAATCACATACCCTCTACTTTCCCATTTGTCCAACAAATAGCCTTTTGTGGATTTTTTTGTGCTGAAAAATACACATTTTAAGGGAAAAGTGGTGAAACTTCCCACATTTTGTGAATGCTTTTCCCCAGTACCAGTGTTCAAGTAGTCAATCTACTGCTGGGAAGTTTAAAACACATTGCCACCCTCTAGAAGCCTACCCTCTGAAGCAGATATTCATTCTGGGGGCTCCCAGGGAATTCACAGAAAACAGCGGCCCTCTTTCCTGGCTTATGTTCCCAGTTCCAAGGCTGCTGGGCCGATTTACTGCACTATGAGCGTGCACACATGTCTTCAATGGACTCTGATTTCTGTATTAAAAGATGCAGGAAAAGTCCGAAATACTTTGAAGTACCATAGCTTTCAACATGAGACATATCTGTCATAGACGTAGGTTACATCCATAACTCACGGTGAGGCCAGACGCTTCTGTTAATCACTGCAGCCACTGTTATGCATTGTGGCAGGTTCTCGCTAATGATCCCCCCTTTTATCTTCTCTGACATTCGTGTTCAGGAAGAGAATGTGAGATTGTCTCTCATTTGTCCTAATTGTATTTTTTTTGGTGGGGGGAGACCTAATTAGATTCACTGTCAGGGCTACTCTTTTCAGTCATTCCATTCTCCCTCCCAAGGCTTTTATAGTGTTATTTACCCACAGTAACCAAGGGTGATGGCTATTTTCAATTCTAGGACTCATCAGTCCTGCTTTTCTATTTTTTTAACCATTACTTTTTATTCTTCCTGTACCCTGCAGCATCTTATGAAATATAAAATATAATGAAACATTCAAACGTTTGACATTCTCCTTATGGGTTTTCAGAGAAGCAGCAGTGTGCGCACGCTTTAGCTTTCATTCCATTAGTTACCTCAGGACGTTCTCAGAATAGCAAAACAGATGCACCTGCACTTGCTGGTTGGCAGGGGCAACTCATTCCCATCAGTGCCCATGCCTGTTGTCTTCATGTCTTCCTCTTCGTCATCATCATCATCATCATCATCATCATCTTACTTCCACTTCCATAGCTGATTGTGCAAAAGTCAGAGTAGTGATACCAACAGCCATTCGTTCTGAACCCTGCCTGTGCACTCCTGGAACTGCCCTAGTGCCCAGTCTTAGAGGGATGTAGGGGGCGTGCAGGTCAGAATTGGAAATTGGGAAGTGTGCAGCAGCAGGGTACTTAGCTCCCAGGAGCATGTGATGCGTTTGTGTTCCCCTAACTTCCTGCTAGAACTTAGAGAATTTTTCCAGAAATTAATGATTTTATAGCAAAATTAATGTGCAAACACATGATATTCAGCAAAGTTAAAAACTATTAAAGTAAAAATTAAAATTGAAGGCTTCTCCAAGCATGAACTAGTGCTTGGGGACAGTTGTCCCCTTCTGCAAAGTCAGCCTGGGTCCTTCTCTGATCTTAAAAGCTTATAAAACTGGATGGGTCCTCTTCTGAGCTAAAGTAATTTTTCAGAGGCAGGATGGTGTATAAGAAAGGCGAATGGGGAGCCAAGGAACTCCCATGTTAAGGATCATTTCTGCTGCTGAACTGTTATTTCACCTTGAGGACTCTCAATTTTCCCATTTGCACAAAGACAACATGCAATCCTCCAAGCGCTCTTGCAAAAAATTCCTCTTTTGCCTAAGAAGGTATTATTTGGATTTCTGTCACTTGCAACCAAAAACATTCTAATTTAAACATAGTTGGAAGGGACCATGTTGTCATCTAATCTAAAAAGCCACTCAATGCTTGGGTTCCTCTGCCAGTATTATAGTGAATTCCACTTGTGTCAGAGAATTAACTATTCCCTAAGACAATACGTCCAATCAACTTTAACCATTATCATTAAATGATTACACTGAATTGAAGCCTTTCCCATGGTAGTTTCCCCTAATAGTCTGTGAACTACCCCTTAGAAGAAAGAAATAAGCCTTCCAAACGGCAATTCCTTAGATATTCCAATGTTGTGAATATGACATCTCTTACCCAATACATTAACTTTGTTTTTCCCAAATATCAAATACAAAATCTCTTCCTCTTTCTCACATGATGTTTTTAAAAATCCCTTCACATTCCTACTAATAGTTTTCTGATTACTAGATGGTATGGGGCCCAAAATTCTACTACAAGAGAAGTCTGGGCTGAACGGAAAACAATAGAATTTTCTCTTCCATGCTTCCAGGATTACACTTCCACCTGTTTGTACTCACTCTCCGGCAGTCACAATTGAGTATATTGTTGACTAACCCCCTGCCCTGCTTCTATTTCTGCAACAGATAGGTTTCCATCTCCTCAGCTTTGTGTTTATAAAATTGGTTTCTGGCAATATTATATGAACTTTCCCTATAAAATTTCATCTCAAATTCAGTAAATCAAAATTGAGGAGGAGGATGAAAAAGTTCTGGAGGTGGTAGGTGACGATGCTGGCACGATATAAGTGTACTTGATGCTGATGAGCCACACACTTAAAAATGGCCAAAAGGGCAAATTTTATGGCATATTTTACTATGATAAAAAAATTGAAGAGATGGAGATTTAAGTGTGAATTATATATTATAATTTTAGGGAATTATTGTTGATTTTCTTAGTTGTGTCTTAGTTGTATTCGAGTTATATAAGAGAATGTATTTTTATAAAATTTCATGAGGTCTGCAATTTGCTTTCAAATGGTAAAAAAAAAAAAAAACACAGGTACTTAGGAAGATGGGTAAAGAAAATTGGTAAAACATTAACAGCTGTGTAAGGATTTGGGTGTGAGTATTCATTACAGTATTCTTTCAGCTTTATTGCATGTATATAATTTTTCTTATTAAAAATCAAAAAAAATCAACCCACTATTTTTGAATGTTGAATTATGAGTCTGTCATTCTTGCCATCCTTCCAGTATCTATATCACCATGAATTAAATAAATATTACCAATATATCTTTATTCGAGTCATAAGCAAAACTGCTGAGGTGAACTTGATTGAGAACTTAACACCAGGTTAGCCGCTCGACATCTTGTTCCGAGTCCATATTAATCAATCCATCAGGGATTTTAAGTACGGTTGCTCAACAAGTTATGCTTTCATTTAATTATCCAAGATCCACATCCTATTTCTTCATCATCACCGCAAGAATATTGTCACACACTGGTAGCTTCTTTCCTGAAGTTCACATTAATTATGCCTCTATGAATGACACATCATGACAGAGTGACAGAAGTGTGGGTTTTGGAGGCTAATCACCTTGGTTTAAGTTCTGGCTGGACTGCCCATGAGCTATGTGACCTTGGATAAGCTTAATATACCCTGAACTTGAATCTCTTCATCTCCAAATTGGAACAAGGTAAAAACAGTTGTGATGATTAATTAGACTTTTTTGTTCCCCTAATGCTGTGTCCCAGGCATGAAGCCAGGAGCTGGACATAAAATCTGTCATGAGGCACAGGGAAGGTGCTCACTAGGAGCAAGTTCATCTCCCATTGGCCTCTGAGAAGATGCTCATACAAACAAGCACAGGCTGAACCAGCTGTTTAGCAGAAAACAGGCCTGGAGACTATGAGAAATAAGACCAGTAATCTTTGACCAAGAGAGGAGAGAACAGGGAGCCCAGAGCACAATCAGGTGATGCCCTCAGGGAAAAGAAAGGCATCCTGGTGTCAGGATGTGGCCCAAGATCCTGGAACTCCAAAATGAGCAGAGTTTCAACAGGAAGGAGGAGGAGTGAGAAAGACCTTTATATATAAAAAAGCTCCCACTCTAGATGATACACATTCTTCTTAGGAAAATATCATAAGAATGGAAAAGCAAGTATTCACCATATTCAATACTAATATGAAGCCAATAGATGAACTAATACACACCCACACAAGGGAAAAACTCAGTTCAATTCAAGTTGGGGTGAGAGGGATCCAGGGCGAGGGACTGTGCTCACACCTAACGAGCACAACGTAAGGGCATATGGCACAGCTTCCAGGTGCGGGACACGACTACAGTAGGGACTTTACCTAACAAATGCAAACAGTGTAGCCTAATCTTTTGTGCCCTCATATTACTCTGAAATAAAATAATTAAAAATAAATTATAAAATCAAAAAAGGGGCTCCCACTCACTTCATAACCAACTCGAAAGCCACCTAAAGCCCTACCTCTTTATTGCAAAAATGCTTTTTAAAAATTAAAAGATCTGTCATGACATTTCCTTGTAAAATCTTCAAAGATTTCCCCCCCTTCTCTGCCTTCAGGATAAGGCCCAGAGCAAAGCATAGAAAGTTCTTCAGGATCTGAGGCTTGCTAAGCTTTTCCACTCCACCACTCCTACCCTGTCCTGTCCTATCCTCCATGCACTTGAGACTCTGGGCCGACTCTGCCTCTGTGCCTTAGCACCCAGTGTTCCTTCTGCCTGGGAAGCTTCCTCCCTCACCCATCCTCAGCTCCCCAGCT
Source organism: Arctocebus calabarensis (assembly GCA_963573935.1). Taxonomy (NCBI): domain Eukaryota; kingdom Metazoa; phylum Chordata; class Mammalia; order Primates; family Lorisidae; genus Arctocebus; species Arctocebus calabarensis. The sequence continues at coordinate 27,649 of CAUYON010116265.1, read as the reverse complement.
CACTCCTATCCAACTGTAGGGAATTGTCTCTAAACCCCAGCTATTTGGGGGAAAAAAATCTTGTACATGTATTTATCCTTCTCTGCAATAACCTTCCATGTAACTCCAATATTTGCCACCACGTCCTCATTCGCTCTGGGTCATCACATTTCCTTTAAAGCCTAAATAAACTAGCTGGGGTGGGAAGGCTTAAGCAGTGTCCTGTTTAGCTAGAATTTCAAGGGGCTTAGGTTCTGGCCACTGTGAGCTGGGACCTGTCTTCTCCACCACTGTCCTGCATCCTAGAGCTACGGCTCTCCTTCTTTCCAGTTCTTGCCCTAGTGTGGACCTTCCCCTTCCTCCTCCCTCTGCCTCACTGGGCATCTGAGGCTACTGTGCAGAACAGATTTTTGAGATCAGTGTTGCAGATCATGAGGATGGGCAGTAACTTCACAGTCCATGTTCCCTCGAACTTCTCCATCACAGGGAGTCTTCACTGGCCCTTCCTCTCCCAAGAGCCCAGCTGGTTGCCTTTTCTCATGTCAGGCCTCGTCTTGCTCTGAAATCCTTTCCACCCCTCTACTTTATTTCAAGTCCTGGAGGCCAGTATGAAAACCCTAAATTCCTCACTTTTTATAGTGAGGGTCAGTTTTGCTCTTCTGTCCGGATCTCTCCCACCTTGTTACCCCTAAGAGATTTGTGTTTTACAATTTAAACAGCCCAATCTCCCGTTTTCCTGAATAAGGTAAAATTGTTTTTCCTTAGAAGAAATTCTGCTGGCTCCCACCTTCGTCGGCATTAGTTAATTTGTCGTCTCCATCATGCAAGTAGAAGATCCCTGAGGTGAGAACTCGCTTGGCTCACAGTGGCTGATGCATGAGGCGCGGCAGGGAATGTCTGATACTGACCGAAGCTCAGAAGAAAGCAGGGAAAGTGACCTCTCTCCCTGGGAAATATCAGGTCACAAGAGTTGTAGTTCTGAAATTACGTGTTGGTGTTGTTTTGTATTTAAAATTCCTCCACTAAACTCTCTGGGATAGATAGATTAGCTTCCTGAAAGCTCTTTCTGTTTTATCCTTCTGGACTGCTAGTCTTTTAGAGAGAGAGGGATGGGGTCTTACTCTGTTACCCAGGCTGGAGTGTGTTGTGCAATGATAGCTCACTGCAGTCTTAAACTCCTGGGCCCAAGCCATCCTCTTGCCTCAGCTTCTCAAGTAGCTGGGTCCACAGGTTCACTCCACCAGGCCAGGCTTTTTGGACCTCACTAAGCCCATTTCTGCTTTAAGCCCTTCCACTTGAACCCCCTTCAGTCATTCCTCCTCCCCAAGCATCTTGTTGTTCAGGTTTCAGCTCAAATGTCACCACCCTAAAGGTCTCTTTCATGATAGCTCAAGTAATGTTAGTCTACTTCTAACACTACGTAGTCATTGGTATCTCTCTGGTCCATAGATACAACCTAACCCTAACCCTAACCACCAGGCCAGACTTTTGGGAGTAGGGGTAGAGATGGATAGGGGTAGATATTTTGCTGAGGCTGGTCTCAGATTTCTAGACTCAAGCAATCCTTCCCTCCACAGCGTCTCCAGCAGCTGGGGCTATAGGGATGCACTGTCACTCCTGGCTGAGGCGGTCAGTCTTAGAAGGGAAGGCTTCCCATGCTGGAAGCCAAGCTCGTGCTGCCTGGGCCTGGGTGGACAAGTCTACTTCTAACACTATGTAGTCATTGGTGTCTCTCTGGTCCATAGATACAACCTACATTCTCCAATATCTGTTTCATGAATACTAAAGTTGACATTTTAGTCACATTCTCTAAAATATCAGTTTTATCAGTAAATAAAGTTGAAATTTTAGTTATATTATCTAGTATGACTTTTATCAGGAATAAAGGAGATATTTTGGTCTTAATAAAAAAGTTGCTCTTCATTAAATGGCTTCCCGCTACACTGATAATAAAATCTCTACCTGACCAGACCTTGCCTTTCTCTCCAGCTTTGCCTCTGTCAGCTCTTCCCTCTCTCACCACACCCTCTTCCTGTTCTAGAGACCTCACCAAGCCCATTTCTGCTTTCAGCCCTTCCATTTGAACCCCCTTCAGTCATTCCTCCTCCCCAAGCATCTTTTTGTTCAGGTTTCAGCTCAAATGTCACCCCCCTAAAGGTCTCTTTCATGATAGCTCAAGGCCCACTTCACCCCATTACCTTATCATCCTGTTTTATTTTCTGCATCCCACAGAAATTGTCTCTGGTATGTTTTTTGGTTTATATTTTTGAATTTTTTTTTTTCAAGACAGAGTCTCACTTCGATGCCCAGGCTACAGTGCCATGGCATCATCCTAGCTCACAGCAAGCTCAGACTCCTGGATTCAAGCCATCCACCTTCTCACCCTCCCGAGTACCTGGGACTACAGGGAGCCACCACCATGCCTGGCTATTTTTTTTTTCCTATCTTCAGTAGAAACAGGGTTTCTCTCTTGCTCAGGCTGGTCTGGAATTCCTGAGCTCAAGTGATCCTCCCTCCTCAGCCTCCCAGAGTGCTGGGATCATAAGTGTGAGCTGCTACACCAGGCCAATCTCTTGTGTATTTAGTAACTGACCTCATTTTTCCCTACTCACATTCATCACCAATGGAATGTCAGTTCCATGAGAACAGAAACTTTATTTTTCACTTTTTCACTTTTATGTTCTCAACACCTAAAACAGTAGCCAGAAAACAGCAGGTTCTTAGGAAATATTTGTAGAATGAATTCAAGAATACTTGCAAGTGCTCATCTAGCTTATTCACAGATTAAGGCGTTAGGAATTCTGGGAACAGCCTTGAAGACCGACGTCAGTATATCTACTTCAGAAACAATTTATTTCCATATTTCAAGTACTCCCAGCTAGTGTTCTGTGATATACTTGTAAAATCTGCCCAGTGTCTGTGAGGAATTGGAACCTCACTTCCGCATACAACAGAATAATCTTAGATTTCCCCCAACCACGTTCTAGTTGAGATCATCTTGGAAAATACAGACATGTTTTTATGCCAGTTTTTCACAGTCTACATTTGATGAAAGGTGACATAGATGATGACATATAAAAGACCTTTTAAGAAGTGCAAAATGATTCTCAGATGTTTCTAAAGGTAGCTGATCTTTTCTAATAGCCCCAGACAGTTGACGCATTTCCCAAATATTCTGATCCACTCTTCTTTAGGGCTAATGGTCATCTCTGCCCTGGTAACAGCTGACTGTCTTCTACAGCCACTGCTTTAAAAATATGCTGTCTGGATTCTCTGTCTAATATCGAAGTACAAACTACACTTGCTACACTTGCTCTACTGGGGATTCTTTTTTTCTTTTGAGATAGAGCCTCAAGCTGTCACCCTGGATAGAGTGCTGTGGCATCACAGCTCACAACAATCTCCAATTCCTGGGCTCAAGCGAGTGTCCTGCCTCCACCTCCCAAGCAGCTGGGACTACAGGCGCCCGCCACAACGCCTGGCCATTTTTTGGTTGCAGCCGTCATTGTTGTTTGGCGGGTCCAGGCTGGATTCGAACCCGCCAGCTCAGGTGTACACGGCTGGCGCCTTAGCCCGTTGAGCCACAGGCACCGAGCCAACTGGGGATTCTTAATCCCTCTGTGGACCTAGTGCTCAGTGTAAGCCACACTACAAAATTTTCTCATCTCCTTTATGTGGTAGCCTCTGATCCTGTGTCCAGGCTCTGTGGGCTTCCCAAGCTTGACCTGTTACCTATCTTCTGTCTTAACTTGCTCCCCCTCCATCTCTTCCTTCTTCCCTTCCCTCAATTCCTACAGCCCAGTTTGAGATCTTGTCCCTTCAGTTTCCAGGAAAGGAAACTCATTGTCATTGCCAAGATATCTCCTAGGATTAGTGCCATACTCCTTCCAAAGGTTTAATGCTAGGCAGCATTTCCAGGAACTGGCGCTGTCCTGCCATTGGCAGGGTCCCACATGTGTCTCCCTTTAGTCTCTAGAACCCGAGGAGTCCGTCACCATCCAACACCTTGAGTTGGGGCACAGTCTGACTTCAGATGTGCCCTCCCCCACTTGTGTCCATCCTCTTAACAAAGACTATACTATTTCAATTTTGAAGTTGTCTATTATACTTAGGACTAGAATTAATCTATTTCATCACTGCCCCTTTATCCTTCATTCCCTTTAGATCCCTTTATTCCTCTGCTCTGAGCACATGTGCAAACAGCCTTCTTTCCTATTTTCATTCCACTCCCACCCACAGTCAAGCTTCCTCCCAAGCTGCACTCTAAACTCAGAACACCCTCTCTGTCTCCACTCATTTACTTCTCTCCCTCCCTCCATTTAAACAGCTCATAAAAGCCTATTTTTAATAAAGCCTTCCTAGAACAATTGATGTTAGATATTTATAATTTATTTTCCAGTGGCCTCCAAAAGAATTCTTGGCATATATGATCATCTGGGGGAAAGAGATTCTTTTGCTTACACATAACACAAATTGTGTCACATTACCTCATGTAGTTATCTCTCTGATTTAAGTAACTTGAAACCTCAGTTAGTCATGGTCTTCATGTAAATTTATCTATTGCCAGTACCACCATAATCCCAGACTAAAATTTTAAAGGATACCATGGAAATAATTAATATGACTGATTATGAATATTTACAATGTGTTAAGGACTTCTACCAGTCATGTTATAAAGTCTCTAATCATCACAGTAACTCTTTAAATTTGGAGAAAAGAATTAAACTACTTAATCACATTTCTCTCAATCTGACAAAAATGAGAACAAAACTGTATTTTTATTCAAAATAAAAATTCCCAGTAGTCTCTGGATTAGACTTTCAGAGGGCAGAGATTAGATTATTTTGCCCCTTGATATATTTAGCATCCAGCACAGTTGTGGGTACATAATGAATACTCGTTATATACTCAGTAGATGAATGAGTATATGCGTGAAGAAAGTTGCTGGAGATTATATAAAAGGTAGATTCTAAAATTTAAATTTAATTCAGTCTTCTCAGACATCAAAGCCAATGGGGTGTTTTTTTTTCTCCTTTTATTTTTCTTATTTGCACAGTAAGTGAAGTCTTGGGTCTTTTCATTATCACATTCATTACTGTCATTACTCCAGGTTACTTTGTTATTACTAAATATCTATAATTTTATAGACCCTGTCTTGAGTTTTATAATGACTGGAAAAGACCAACCTACAAGGCAAGTGAGCTTCCAAAAGGTGGCAGTAGTGTGTCAGTCACATGACCTGAGCTGTAAGCAGTGAAGCTGTGGCTACCTTGATTAACATAGAGGATAAGTACATTTCATCTCGATTTTGTTCTCCAAATAATATATTACAAAAATAACCGAACTTAAGCAGTGTTAACTATTATAGCAAAAATATTTTAGAAACACTTACGCAAGGAAAAAAGTCTAAGATGCAGCTCAAGAGCTTCCTGGATAGTTCTAGCTTTTTCAGATGATCAAAATCTCACTGTGTGTTCTCAGACATCAAGCTTGCTTGTTAGAAGACATGGTCTCTTTTCTTCCCCAGGCTATTCACCCTTCCTACACTTAGCATAGTAATGAAAGGGACACCTTCAGTCTTTTCAACTTCCTTTCTCTCTGAGTTTGATCTTTTTTCTTTTTTCATGTTGCAGAAATCGAAAAGTGGAGTAAACAGTTGCATAATAGCATGATGGTGCTGAGAAGTGGTTTTTCCCCAATGAGAAGAAAGTATTCATACGTAGTACTTTACTCATTTGTTTTCTCCATCCCACCTGTCTAGATTCTATTTCCCCAACACACAATGCAAGCACAGCTCATCAAGCAAACCCTATGGAGTGAGAGCCAAGACATAATTCCACAGTGGAAGGGCCACTGGAGCTGCAAATAAAGAGAATATGCGTTTGTATTGAGCAAAGTTTGAGAATCATCACAGGAATGGACTAGGAAAATCACATCTGCAAAGGCCTGGAGGAAAGAAAGATGATGTCACTTTTAGGAATCTGGACGAACAGGAGATGTTTATCGGCGCGTACTTGTCCACCTACTCTGAATAGTTGACTAGTGAAAGGAAGTTCCCAGGCTGTGGCTTCTTGCTGCCCAGTCAGCAATGCTTTGTATCATATGAACTTCTTACTCGCATTGACCATAGCGGCCTATACCAGGGGTGGCACTGCTTCAATCTACCTGCTAGCTAAAGACATATGACCCCTGGATTGGCATTGAAAGATATGTGAAACAGCAAATTTCCTTTCTCAGAAATTTGAACAAAGAAATGCTAAGAAAAGATATGAGCAAGAATTAAAACTGAGTTGTCGGAAGGACAGTGATGAGACGCGTGCAAGCTGAAGTTACAAGGAAGCAGAAGTTATTTGTAAGAATAAAAAATCAATTAAGAGAGAAAAATTAAGCATGGTCCTCAAAGGGCTTTTAATACAATTTAACTTTTTTTTAGGTCTATCCTACAAGTTGACATAAACATTGCAACAAAGCTATGCAGCTAACCTGGCCACGTTCTACTTCATTACTTTTGTTTTTCCTAATACTGCTGAAGCAATACCATCTAACTGCCCCATATATCTTTTCTCATTCCATTGTCCAAATGACCCCATTTGACAGATGATAAAATTGAGACACCGGGCAAGCAGGTGGCTAACCTACATGAATACAATAAATTTTTGGTGACTCTTCAATTTTAACTTAACATTTTTTACTCCTTTAACCTCGTCCACTTCAATGGGTCTTGAATGGATCCTAAGACTATACATTAAAGTAGTCAGACCATATCTATATTTGCATTGACCACAAAGTTTTCACAGCTATTTCTTGCTTCTCATCCAGATTGTCGGTTACACATCACTATTTATATATCTGAAAGTATAAAACCACATCTTTCATATTTAGCTTAATGACTTTCTGGTATGTGCCATTATTCTGATGCTGCTATCTCATCAGGCTTAGTGTAAATGACATTATTAAATTGTACTGGCAGTACAAAATTACATTCTTAAATCGTGTGCTTTTGAGTATCTTATTTTAATAAAGTCTTTGCGATAGAAACCTTCTGCTTCTCACTTACTCTTTTTCATGAAACAACAACAAAAACATTGCTCTAGACCTTTAAATAAAGGCCAACTGAAAAATTAATCATAATCGCTATATGGTGGTGTCAAAGTCACTTTGGACACCACTATAGTCGTTTTTTTAGTATTTAATTGATTATCCTTTGTGACTTGAATCAAGTCCTAAAATTGTTGTGAAAGATGGAAGAGAAGAATCCTAGATAAGCACATCTCCATCCCGGTCAATTTTAAAATGGCAAAGGGTTGGTTAAAATAGTTTGTCAAATTTTGCCAATTGCCCTATCACATCTTCAGCTGTCGCCATAGAAATATATACATAGTTAAAACACATCCACACGCACGGGGCTGAGGGGTGCACACACACATTAGCTCATGGGAGTTTTTGTCCTTACACATGTATCCACATTCTCATTACATTGAGTACAAATGAAATTTTCCTCAGTGGTCCCATTGCTGTTGCTGTCAGAAGTTTATAAAACATGAAGTAAAATATGCAACTGGTGAAATACAGGGACTCTCTTAGAATATAGCGTATCCCCCCAAACCTTGATTTTTTTAAATATAAGCATGTGAGCTTGTACAATGTGAGATTCTGAATAATGTTTTATTCAGATAACCTAATCAGAGACAAGTCTTTGCATGAAGGCAGGATTTAGGTTACAGCATCTGAGTTTGCCAGGTGCATCTTGCTGACCTTGATGGTAACAAACAGGTGTAAAAGACATTCAGTCCTCTCCACTGCCAGCATTATGACTTCTTTGTGATCTTGCGCAAGATGCATTAACATGACCGTATGTCTCTATGACTGCAGGGGAACTCAAAACCCACCTCTTCTATATTACGGCATTATAGCTGTGGCTGACATTCTGAACTCAGGGAACAACTGAATGCAATGTATTTTTAAATTTAACACACACACACACACATTTTCATTAAGAATTCCAAAGGAAGAAAATTCTGATTGAAGAACCACAGTTGTCCCTTTCATTTGTGCCTCCGCACATTCAAGGAAGCTGCTGGTAAAGTGGCCTCTCCTGTGAGCACTTGCAGTTCTCAGGAACCTGGGTAATAGAGCAATTCAGGTTATTACTGTTCAGGGAAAGCCTGGCTACTTCAGCCCCGCCACCTGAGCCAAAGATTGTCTTCCTGATAGATCTCAGTAACATTTTAACCCACAATCACAGGTAACCATTTATACATTACTTACTTGGAGGTCATAATGATTTTTTTTATTTGGAGACTTAATTTCATTTCCCTTAATATTAAAGCCACCTGGCTCTAGGTATAAGCATTGGGGAAGAGAGGGCAGAGGATGGCTTGATGGATTGTTCCAAAGAACCAGAGCAAATTTATAAGTTAAAGACACTTTTAACCAACCTTCTCCCCTCCCCACAAGCTCACTCACATTCTCTCTCTCTTCCTGCCTCACTTCCCGTCATCATTCTTCTTATAATGTAAGACATTTTTGGTTATGATTTTTTTAATGTGCTACATATTATGAGCATGTGTCACCACATTAGAAAGATTATGCCAAGTGACACTACCACCAGTAAGATTTGAGATAGTCCACCACTCAGCAATCTCACCAGCTTCATTACCCAGCCTTCTTTGTCTTTGTTAGCTTCATAAAGGAAACTGTTCTTCTCTTGTTTTATTAGACCCCACTTTGCTATCAGCTTAAACTGTAGTATTTTAAACCTAACCTGCTAACGTATCTGTATTAATGTGTTTCACAACAGTAAATCAATCTTGCATTCTTAGGAGAAAATCTCCAAGATGATGATGAATATTCTGTGAAAACCCTGCCATTATCATTTAGGATCTCAATGTCAACATTACTTAGGAAGGTTGGTCTCTGACAGTCTTTCTCCTAGCTGAGTGCTCTAGGCCACACCAGTGCCTGGAACATTTGGGGGCAAACATCGTGCATGGCTAAAACAGGTATATAATGTGGCAAAGAAAAAAAAATAAGAGAAGAGTTCTTAGTGTCTAATAAATTATAGAGATTCATAATGTGTCATAGCATATGGTGTTTTGAAGACATCCTGTTTCAATGAACTCTTAAGATTTGTTTTATTTATTTATGGTTTATATTAAATATATTTGGCTAAACATATAGAGGGCTGTATGAATAGAATAACTACTAACCACTCACAGGACATTCAAGCGTTTCATTTAACAACTTGAAAAGAAAGGGGAGGGAATATAGTTTTCTTTTTACTTTATGTATGGCATAAGTTTTACGCTAGCTTCAAAAAATTCATCCATCTTTCTTATTCTCTAAAACACTTTAAATGTAAAGCATATAATTTGGTCCTTGAAAGTCTGAAAGAATGTTCCTATGAAATCAGCGAGTCCCGGTGATATTTTGTGATAATAGTTTTGTTTACTTTTTGAATTTATTTTATAATTATTGGAATATTTTGAGTTTCTTTTCTTCACTTTGTAAATTCTGGTGTCAAAAACATATCTTGATCATTAAAATTTTCAAATTAACAGGAAATTTTTATGCATGTACTTGATATTTAAAAAATATATTTGTTGCTTCTTTCTATGTCATTCACTCTTATTTATATTTTGTTTGCATTTTCTTCTCTTTTTTATTATATTTTCCAAAGAGTTATTTTATATTTTCTTTGCTCTGATTTTATTATTATTATTCAATTACCATTACTCTTATTATTCATGCTTATCTGTTGCTATTGTTTTCTCTTTTAGTTAATGAATATAAAAGGTAAGTCTCTGAATTTGCTTTGGTAATTTTTAAAAATAAATTTTGAAATATAAGACTCTCTTATCTATAATTTTCTCAATTTTTTATTCATGTAGCATTGTATTCTTATATTACTTAGAAAAATATTATTATAAATTTTATTTTGGATATCAATTAAATTTTTTTATTAATTTATAATTTTGATCGCATTTATTCAAAGAATAAAACATGTAACAATTTCTAAATAGAGGTCTAGTATACCAATGTTTCTAAATGCTCAACAAATGCCTTTTAAAAAATTCTGTTTTCCTTGTACATGGTACAAAGTTTCACATAGTCAAAATAATGCCTTCTCATTAAAATACTGAAAATGTCATGGCTATATTATGGACCTCTTTCTCTGCTAAAGAAATAAAAATGCAAAATAAGGTCTTCAATTATAATTGCAATGATTTCAATTTATTCTCATATCTAGACTTTCAAAATATATTCAGAAACTTTATTTAGTATATAAAACTTATAGATTTTATAATTTCATTGGACACAAAGTTTATCAAAACGAAAATACTCTTTCTGTCTTCTTTAAGGCATTGTTTTGAATTTTATTTTATTTGAAATTTAATATTGTCATTCATAATTTGTGCTTGATTGTTTTTATATTTTAGGTCTGTGATTCCCAATGTGGTTTATGAAGTCTTTGGAGTCCCTGAAACTCTTCCAGAAAGCTCATGAAGTCAATATTTTCAGAATAATTCTAAGATGTCATTTTTATTCTTCACTCTCATTGTCTCAAGCGTATACCATGGAACCTTCCAGACTATGTGGCGTATGATGACATCATCACTCTGATAATTAATGGGATGTGTGCTTGTAATGAATTTGTTTTAACTGACAATATCAAGCATATTTTTGATTTTTAGAAATTTCTCAGTTTTTGTAAAACTTCTGGAAGAAAACATAAGGAAGTCCTTGAGATCTTGGGTTAGGTAAAGGTCCCTTAAATAGGGTACAAAATCATGATCCATACAATGAAATGTTGATAAACTGGATCTCATCAAAAGTTTAAAACTTCTCTGAAAGACATTCTTAAAAAGAGGGAGAGAAAAAGAAGGAAAGAGTGAAAAGAAGAAAGAAAAGAAGGAAGGAAGGAAAGAAGGAACAAAGCAAGGAAGGAAGGGTGGGAGGGAAGGAGAAAGGAAGGGCAGAAAGTGACAAGCCATAGTGTGAAAGAAAATATTTGCAAAGCCTATATCTAATAAAGGATGCTATCCAGAAGATACAAAAAAATAAACTATCAATATTTAATAAGAAGAAAACAAACAACCCAATTGGCAGATGATTTGAACAGATAAAATACACCCCACAGAAAAGATATATATAGCAAAAAGCACACAGAAATATGTTCAACATCATCAGTCTTTAGGGGAACACAAATTACACAAGATGATACTACACATCCAGTAGACTAGCTAAAATAATTTTTTAAACTGATAATATCGAGTGTTAGTGAGAATGCTAAGTGGAACTCTTAAGTAAAGTTAGTGGAAAAGTAAAATTATTCATTCAGTTTGGAATCATTTCTTTTGTAATTCTTATAAAGTTAAGCATATACTTTCCATAGGACACAGCAATCCCACTTCTGGGCCTTGCCCCAAAGAAATGAAGACCTATGTCCACACAAAACTCAGTGCACAAATGTTTACAGCATTTTTGTTTATAATAATCCAAACTGGAAAACCCCAGATATCCTCTGACCAATAAATGGATGATGAAATCATAGCACAACTATACAAACAAATACTACTCAGAGATCAGAAGCAAACTACTGGTGCTTGTGACAGTATAGACCAACCTCAAAAGCATTATGCTAATTGAAAAAAGTCAGACTTTATAGACATATGTAATTTTCTATTTATATAGTTACTTGGAAAAGACAAAACTATACAGCCACAAAACAGGCCTGAGAGTGAAGTGAGATGATTGATTTCAAATGGACATGGAAGAGCGTGTATTTTGATTGTGTTGGTGGTAATACAACTGCATAGATTTGTCAAAATTCATAGAACTTTACATATAAAGGGTGGTACTTATTCATAGATCTATCAACCTGCCAGAAAGAAAAATTTAGTTTTACTTTGTGATACAATCTATATCCATAGATATAATCCACATAAATGAAAGCCATTTGGAGGCCTCAATAATTTTTAAGAGGACAAGAGGATCCTAAAAGAATCCTAAGAACAAAAATTTTGAGACCCATTACAGGTCATAATGAATAATATAATTTCTTTTTTAAAAAATTATATCTCATTAAAGCAGCACACTATTACATGTTTTTAAACATGAGTATTTTCAGCTTTTTCTAGGTGCATTAGGACATATATAGTAATTCACTGTTAAAATATTTTTTGGTTACTTCATTCTTCTTTTTATCCTTTAAAAAATATCAATACTTTGGATTTTATACTTTGGATCCATTTATATTAATTTTTAAGTTTCTCAAACACACATATAGCTTTTTTCTAAATATCAGGGAGAAAAATGAAATAATATTGTTCTGCTCTAACCTATAGCTTGAGAAAGGAGCTACTATAATTCAAATTCTATGACATTATATATATTCCTTATCAAGACTCATTCTGTCTTAAAATACATTCAGATAATCATTTACATTAAAAGCCTGATATTTCTCATTTATTCCTTTTCTCCCCTTCATTCACAAATGTTTGAGGGTTACTTTTGTTATTTGTTCTGTTTGCATTGCAAAGGGATGCTTGGAGATCCAAGCATCTTCTGTCTGTCCCTCTGTGTCCCTCTGTGTCCTGTTTTCCGATCTGAGCTGCTGGTCTGAATGACTTGCAGCACGGGGCAAGCCCATAGCTTTGCCTATAGCTTTCTGTTGGATTTGGCTGTGAAGCCAAGAGCTTAGAAGACAAAAGGGAGTAAGATTTTAATCAGAAATTGCAATTCGTTTCTGTGTCAGGTCACCCTGAGCTGGTATGTCCCTTGACAAAAAGTCACCGATATCTGTAGGTGGCATGTTCTTCATTTGCATCCTCACATTTTGAAGGGACAACCTGTCCATTTTCTTTTCCCATTGCATCTCCAGGTAGTGGCAAGCCTCCTGCGCTAGCCCTGGGTTCTTCCCTAGCCCCTTGGGGTTCTTATATCCCATTCATCCCTTTGCAATTAATCTCTCTGTAAATGAAGTCTCCACAGATCATTCTAATTTGAGTCTCCATCTATTTTGTGTAGGGACACTAACTGATGTCACTGATTATTCAAAAGATTAGCCAAGAGTTAGCTTGACATAGGGTCTCTTTTCATAATTTTGTCTAGAACATGTTGAGCTTTTCAATCCACATGCTCAGGTCCTTTTTTGCTAAATCAATCCAGACACTATTTTTTAATTTATCTTTGTCTATTTCATCTGTTCTGATTGTTTGGCATTTTCTAGGTTCACATGTAATTTTTAGGTTAGATCTTTATTTTCCATCTTCACTACTCTCTTCCCTCTCTTTGCTGCTATGTTTTTGTCCTGGGTTTCCGCACACTGGGACCACTTTATCACATTTACCTTTGACTTTACCCATTTCATTTTCCAGAATGTTAATTCTTCTCTTTACTGGTGTAGTTTCTTTCCATTCTGTTTCTACATTATTCATTATTAGTAGATTATTTTTTAAAAAATTAATCCTACTTAATCCTAATTAATCCTACATAATACTACTTTTCTGAATGGTTTTTGCTCTGGTTTCATGAGAATTTTATCTTCTTATAAATTATGTAGACTGGGTGTTTTTATTGCATTTTCTTCTCTTCCCTGCAGTAATTCACATTCTAGCCTTTTTTCTTCTAATAAATCTTCAAGATGGTATTTTACTCCCATTCCCTGTAAGGGTTGCTGAAACATCATTTTTTCTTTGCAGCCATCCATTATCCAAGTTTCCCCAGTTCCATTTACTATCCATTTTTAAACAAGTAGATTCCTAGTATCATATATCCATCTGAAGAGCAAGATTATGGACATAACTTGTAACTCCATTTCTGCATCATCCAAGCCATTATATGGTATGGACGTGTGGATCTTTCACTCCCTAAATTTTCATCTCTTGGGGTAATTGTAATATATGAAATAAACTAATGCAATTTGTATTCCTGTCAGGGCTTCTCCTGCTCTCCCTCCATTTACAGCCTTTTGCCTCTGTGGCATAATGAACCATTCCCATTCTCTTTTTATACCTGTTCATGTGCTTTTCAGTCCTAAAATATGTATAGAAAGAGCTGCTGATGGGGAGAGAAAATGAAAATGATGCCTTAGCAAATTGCTAAGGAAATACCTGTGTAGATGACAGATAGTTACCCATTTTAATGCCTGGAGCAGTCCCAGGGACTGTGGGCCAAGAGCTCAATGTTAATTGAACTGAAATGATTCTATCTTCCTTGAGCCCTCTAAATGAGCCTGATTTGGAAAAGAAAACCACATACAGACGAGTGTTCAGAGTGAAAAAAAAATTTTTTTTTTTTTTTGAGACAGAGCCTCAGGCTGTCACCCTGGATAGAATGCTGTGGCATCACAGCTCACAGCAACCTCCAATTCCTGGGCTCAAGTGAATCTCCTGCCTCCACCTCCCAAGTAGCTGGGACTACAGGCACCTGCCACCATGCCCGGCCATTTTTTGGTTGCAGCCGTCATTGCTGTTTGGCGGGCCCTGGGCTGGATTTGAACCCACCAGCTTAGGTGTATGCGGCTGGTGCCTTAGCCTGTTGAGCCACAGGTGCCAAGCCCAGAGTAAAAATTTTAATGGTTTCATAATTCATGGAGATTCTTATTGAATTATGGCAATAAATTGAACTTTACTTCTACTTTTTATTATTGTTATGTGTATTCTCACATTTCTATTGCTAAACTAAGAGAAATTGCACAGAGGACCATCAAAAGGCTAGAAAAGTACTTAGAACCAAATTCATATATTCTTAAAATGCAAGATAAATTTCTGAAAACAAGTGAGTCTTAGATAGGAAAGTTAGAGAATTCTTTCCCTGATATCTTTTATGGCATTAAAATTACAAGGACCACATTTAAAAATGTACTCACATCTTGAACTTTCTTGAACTTTATTTATTAGCTATTACATTTATTGCTCAGATTCAGAGAAGAAGCCATGTTTTGTGGGACTTGAGGCTTCTGTATGAGGAAGATTCTCTTTAAGAAAATAATACAGAGTCATAAACATGGAATTAGGTACACAGTGATTACTTATTTAGAAAAAGAAAAGGTACTATAACAATTAAAAGATTTGGAAGTTTGGCAAATTAAGATAAACATCACAAAATCCAGGAAAATAATAATGTTTTCCTTGACTGGCACAGTTCAGTAATTCTTTTTTTACTGCCTGTATTTGACTTTTTACTTCTTACTCACTACATCATATGACAATTTCAAAATATAATTTTTATTGAGATAATAGAACACTAATCCATTATCACCTGTAGCATGAGTGAGCAACATTTATTGCTTGTTTTAATTAATGATGCCTTAGAAAATTTCTTTCAGCTTCATTAAGTTATTACTGTTATTTGCATGCACATTTTGTGTGTTGTCATCAAATTTAAGACATATTCCATTGGTCCTTCCCCCTCCCACCTCTTTTTTATTGTGGTTAAAAACACATAATATAAAATGTATGATCTTCACTGTTTTTAAGTGCACAGATGACTCGGGTTAAATATATTCACATTGCTATGAAACGGATCTCCAGAACTTTTTCATCACACAGATCTGAAACTCTATACCCACCGAACAAGTCCTCTGTCCCCTCCACCCAGCCCCCATAAACCCCCTTTCTATTTTCTGGTTCCATGAATTTGACTAAGTATCTCATGTAAGTGGAGTAATGTGGTGTTCGCCCTCTTGTGACTGGCTTATTCACCATAGGACAAAGTCTTCAGTGGTCATCCTTGCTGTAGCCTGTGTCAGAAATTCCTTCCTTTTTAAGACTGACTAACATTTTATTCTGTGTGTGTGTGTGAGAGAGATGTTCTATTTACCCATTCATTTGTCTGTGAACACTTGAGTTGCATCCACCTCTTGGCTACTGTGAATAATACTGCTATGAACATGGATGTGCAAATATCTCTTCAAGACCATGGACCATGCCTTCAGTTTGGGAGGTATAGATTCGGATGTAGAATTGCTGAACACTCAAGTTACTTCTTATATAAACCATAAAAAATAGAAAACATTTTCCTCAGCTCAGTCTTCTGACGCCATACATTCCAAACTTTGCTTCTCCTCCACTATGGACTTTGAGTGCCCACCCCTGGAGGGCATGTTTATGATCTAATGCCTCTGTGTCATGGTGCTGGGTGGGTCCCATTCAGAGGATGGTGACTATATTTCTAAAAGACATTCCTACACCAGGAAAGCTAGCAATAATATAAATATTCATGGAAATAACAGTGAATTGTATAAATATATTTCACTAAACTAAAACTAAATGTATCTACAACTCAACTTCCCAGTGGTGGCTGGATTTCAGGTTTAGAACTTTATAGGTTCCGTGGAATGTTTATGTCTACAAGCTATGGCGCATGTCTGAATAAGACTGTATAATGGTTCAAGTTTTTTTGAAAGCAATTCTCCATTTTTCATCCTCTTTGAGAGGTTCCTGTGTATATTGTCTTTTCTTTATAATTCAGAATTTTTCCTGTGTATCTGCTTCGTATCTATGCATTTGTACAAAGTAGGGTCTATGAATAGTACAACCGAGTTCAGTGACAAGCTTTTCCAGTGTGCACTGTAAAACACTAGGGCTCTGTCTTATATTTCATGTGATATTGTATCTTTCTGTCTCATACCTGACTTCTCTATGTTCAGCTCCATTCTCTTTGTTAGGTCAATATTTGGCAAATTTTGACAATGGAGAAACATTTAAACCATCCCTTAGAAGGAAAATTAACTCTGGTTTGAAATTCATTGCATAATTTATGACCCACTTTCTGCTAATGCCACCGAGCATCATGCAGGAGGCAGCAGTTGACCTGCATTTCTGCTAAATCACTTTGTGCTATACAACATGTGGACTATAGATGCATAGCAAAAATAATGTGCACAAAGCTAAAAGAAAACACAGTATATTTCATGAGGTTCATCATGAATGGGACAAGAATGCAGGGAGTTGCAGAATAACACACAAGATGAGAACACAAGTGGACTACTCCTCATCATGGGTTGTGGTAGACAACAAGGAAGACTCTCATTCACTCAATGTGTATTCCAGAGTAAGACAATTCTTCCATTGGGTTGACAATGATTAGGGAAGGCAAATTTAAATCAAGATGTAATTGTATTATGGTCTTTAAGGAAAACTCTAGTCTACATTGAACGGTCTAGATTCAGGTTGCTTCAGATCACAAATCTTCCATTCTTGTTAACCTTTTGTAATTTCTGACTTAAGAAGTAATCACAGGCTTTGACCTTCTGTGGGTACCATTAGATTTCAGTACTTTTTTGTTGTCTAGGATAGTAATCTTGAGGAGAAAAAGCATAGACTTTATACTCAAGCAGATCTAGGGCTCAGATTCCAACTCTTATCCTTACTAGCTAAGACTGTAGGAAAATTACTGAACTACGCATTGTTAATCTGTATATTAGGAACAGCAATAATTCCTTTTTTTAGAAATCTATAAAGATGAAAAACAATATTATATCTAAGGTTCTGAGGCAGTACCTGGTACATAATTCCCTTTCCTTCCACAATACCTTTATTTGATCTAGTCTGATCCATAATTACAAATTATGTATATGAATTTGTTAGTAGCTTTTTAAAAATCACTTTGCAGAGACAAATTTATAAAACCCTGTTCTAATATTTTTTAAAAGCTGCCTTTCTAAGAAAAAATGGAAAAAATTAAAAAGGAGTCTAAGGAGTGGAAACAATCAAAGTGAGGATCAGATATAGCAAGGAAAGATTATTTGAGGTATGTAGAGAGCACTGGGGGCCAGCAATTTATTTAAAGATTTGAATTCACTCAAGCCATGGTGGGAGTCCTTCATCTTAGGATCCTGATTGACTTTTCCACATGTGCTTCCACTGTTCTCCACAAAGCTCAGCAATTTAGACTCTATGGGCTTCTACTCCAAATCCCTACTGCCAAACTTTTTTCACATATGTACTGTGTGCTCCATTCTGGAATATCCTCACCCCCCACCTCTGCCTTAACAAACTATTCTTTGGAGTCCTACTGATTTATATTTCTCTCACAAAGCCTCAATGGCTGCTATAAAAGGAAATGGGCAGAGGAGACTGTAAACCCTCTACCTCCTTTGAATCAGAGAAAATGTGCTTTTTCTGTTTTCTATATTGGATTCTCATGTAAGATCTTAAAGATTTTTCTCTTGGAAAGAGAGGTGTGTTTCCACTTGATAGGCACAATGTCAGAGTATATGGTACACCTCTTGGGTGAGGGACACAACTACAAGAGGGACTCTACCTAACAAATGCAAACATTGCAACCCAGTTATTTGTACCTTCACATTAACCTGAAATTTTTAAAAAAGACTAAAAAAAGATTTTTCTCTGGCTTAAGAAACAAAAGTTGCGCATTATTATTATTTTGGATCAGATTCTTTCCATCTACCTGATAAGTTTCCATAAATGGGCTCAACTCAGCTAGAGGAATAAGTTCTAACTAAAAGATAAACTCTTATTACGTGAAAACCATTAATAAATTACATCTTTAAGCAATTCAGAATTCTCAGTACTGTGTGTTCATTGAGCACTCAATACATTTTTTAATCAGGACATATTTAAGAGTTTATTCCTTTTGTGGATTGAATTGTGTCCCTAAAAAATGTATATTTTGAACCATCAATATTTGAGAACCTGAACTTATTTGGAAATAGAATTGTTGCAGAGGTAGTAGGTTAACTAGGGTGGGACCCTAATCCGATGTGACCAGTGTTCTTGTAAAATTTGAGCACAGACATGGGCAAAAGATGCCAAGTGAGAACAAAGGCAGGGATAGAGATGACTAATACAGCAGAAGTGAAAGAATGCCAAAGACTCTAGCAATCTAGCAGAAGCTTAAAAAAAAAAAATGGCGTAGAACCCATACAGTCCCTACAGACAGAAGTAGATCCCTTACATCTCCACCTTTCTGTGAAATTCTGGCTTTGTCTATGAGGACACTGCAGAAACTTGCAGATCACAGGTCCTCGTGTGAAGGAATGTGGTTCATGGCAGGCCAGGAAATACTGCAGCAAGTCACACTGTTTGAGCTAAGTCAGCATTCATCGTGACTTTATAAAAGCACAGGTAATCAGAGCACAACTTGGACTCTGCCTGGTCTTTGAGGTAATACAGTTCAAGTGGCAAGGAAGCCAAGGGCTGGCTGGCATAGGAAATCTCCATGGAAACCATGGTCCTGGCCAAGGCAGAGGGAGACCTGGGCGTGGGCGCTCTTTGATCTCCTTCCCCAGAGCAGGATTAAATCCACACTGGCTGTAGCACACAACCTGTGGAACAAGGTTTGGTCACAGTAAACCTGGAATGGGCTCACTGTCCAATCCACATCATGCTTCTGAAACTGTTTCTTCACTCAGTTTCCACTTCAAAAAATTTCCAGGGTCCCAAAGCACTTAGCCTCAGAAGATGATAGTGACAGCTCTGGGCTCTGGAAAACAACAACAAACAACTCCACAGACTGGGGGTTTATTTGTCACGAAATCATAGGACCAGAATAAAGCCTAGGAGAGTCTAAGATGCATTCTCTATCAGTAAGCTTTTTTTTTAAAGGGAGCTACCTTGGAAAGAAGGGTGAGAATTTCTTTTCTGCATTCTTTGTCACCTGCTACCAGGAGTTCAAAGAGAGAGAGGAAAGAGGTAAAGACTAAGGATAGCCATTGACAAAAGGAAAGACTCACATCTATGTTTACTCTGCATATTATAAAGTGAGTGTCAGATCAGTTAGTTCATTTTCTCCTCTCAGCAACTCTGCAAGGCAGAGATCTTCCTCATACATAGTAGAAAGCATTTATTCATTTCTTTATTCTTTAATTTAATTTATGATTTATTTTATTTTATTTCAAATTAGTGTGAGGGTACAAATTTTTAGGTTATAATGTTCATACTTCCAAGGTGAAATCCAAGTTATACAAGAGCCCTTTGCCCAAGGGGTGTGCTGAATACCCTCGCATTGTGCACATTACATGAGATTACCACCAAGCCCTCCCTCCCCCCGCCCATTGCCCCTTCTCCCTCCCCCTTTTTCCCTCCCCCTCTCCCTTGTTGGACTATTTTTGTATTTTATCGTTCATATGCGCATGTAACTGTTCACATATTGCTTTCATATTAGTATTGAATACATTGGATTTTTTTCCATTCTCGAGATACTTTTCTAAGAAGAATGTGTTTCAATTCAATTTATTCATTTCTTTCAAAAAACGCACATCAGCATTTCTCTGATGATTAATGGTGATGAGCATTTTTTCATGTGTCTGTAGGCTGTACACCTGTCTTCTTCAGAGAAGTTTCTATTCAAGTCCCTTGCCCACACTGAGATGGGATTGCTTGCTCTTTTCTTGCTAATATGTTTGAGTTCTCTGTGGATTCTGGTTATTAAACCTTTCTTGGGGACATAACCTGCAAATATCTTCTCCCATTCTGAGGGCTGTCTGCTTGCCTTACATACTTTGTTCTTGGTTGTGCAGAAGCTTTTTAGTTTGATCAGATCCCATAACGTATTTTTGGTGTTGCTTCAGTTGCCCAGGGGGTCCTCCTCATAAAATATTTGCCCAGGCTGATTTCTTCAAGAGTTTTCCCTGCACTTTCTTCTAGCATTTTTATAGTTTCATGTCTTAAGTTTAAATCTTTAATCCAGTGAGAATCTATCTTAGTTAATGGTGAAAGGTATGGGTCCAGTTTCAGTCTTTTACAGGTCACCAGCCAGTTTGCCTAGTACCATTTGTTAAATAGGGAGTCTTTTCCCCATTGAATGTTTTTTATTGGCTTATTGAAGATCAAATGGTGGTAAGTAGCTGGGTTCATCTCTTGGTTCTCTATTCTGTTCCATACCACTCTGACATATCATCTAACTCCAGTAAGATTAGCCCACATCACAAAATCCCAAAACCAGAGATGTTGGCATGGATGTGGAGAAAGGGAACACTTCTGCATTGCTGGTGGGAATGCAAACTAATATGTTCCTTTTGGAAAGAAGTTCGGAGATCAATTAGGGATCTAAAAATAGACCTGCCATTTGATCCTGCAATTCCTCTACTAGGTATATATCCAGAAGACCAAAAATCACTTTATGACAAAGTTATTTGCACCAGAATGTTCAGATGATTGCAGCCCAATTCACCATTGCTAAGTCATTGAAGAAGCCTAAGTGCCCATAGACCCATACATGGATTAATAAATTGCAGTATATGTACACCGTGGAATATTATGCAGCCTTTAAAAAGATGGAGACTTTATCTCTTTTATGTTTACATGGATAAGCTGGAACATATTCTTCTTAGCAAAGTATACAATGTACTCAGCCCTAATATGAAACCAGTTTATAAACACCCACACTTCCATATGAAAGCTATAACCCATCTACAGCCCAAGATGAAGCAGAAAGAGGAGGGGGGATGGTAGAAGAGAGGGAGGATGGCTGGAGGGAGGGTACTTGGTGGGACCATACCTGTGGTGCATTTTACAAGGGTACATGTTAAGTCTACTAAGTATAGAATGTCTTAACACAATAACTAAGAAAATGAGGTGAAGGCTGTAATAACCAGTTTGATGAAAGTATTTCAAATTGCATAGAAAACCAGCACATTGTACCCCATAATTTCATTAATGTACACAGCTATGATTTAATTAAAAAAAATACAAAAAAAAATGCATATCAGAACTAGCTCAAGTTCATACACCTGGTAATGACCTGCTAAAATCTCATATTCAGAACTTCTAGCTACAAATCGTATTTCCACTAATATGTGCCAGAAAGAAGCAACAGAAAAGGGAGAAAGGGAAACAAAAAAGAAAGGGAAGGGAAAGGAATGTATGGGAGGGGACTCTTTACCTGAGGGAACAGAATTAAATACTCCAAAGGAAGAAGCAGAGCTCTTCAATACCTCTTGGTTTGGCCTGGGACTCTGGGCACTTAGGGCTGCTGTGCTGCACAGCAGAGTTTCAACTCTTTTCATGGCTGCAATATTATTATCACCCAGTTTTATCTCTAGATTGTGTAATCACAATCCCTTTAGCATTTACTCCCAGGCCTCCCTATCCAGCCTCTTCACACCCTTGGGCGTTATACGGAATTTTCCATAAGTGGTCTTTATTCCCCCTCCATTGGAGAAGCCATAACTGGATAAAATCTTCCTATTCAGTTTCGATCTTCTCTGCATCCAGTGGATCTCCTACTCTCTACCCTCTAAATGAGTCTGTCCGAAGATTGGGATGTAATTTAATTCAATGTACATCCATTTTTAAAGCAAACTACATTTCAAGTAACAAGACCTGTAGGACCAGTGTTTTATTTAGCTAATTATTATTTTGGGGCTTCTTTTCTTTTTATTAATAGCACCTGATAATTAGTCAATGAAAGAGGAAAATAAATTATATTGATCCTCAACAATACATCCTCCTTTCCTGGCATGCCTCTCATCTAGGGAATGAGATGATAAATAATTTTGCAGTTAAAGCAGTAATGAATGCTTGTAAAAGTTAACTTAAAACTTTCCATCAAAGGATAATGGGGCAAAATAGCTATCTACTTCTGGTTACTATCATTCATCAGTGCTCCGTCAAAAGAGCTAATGTGAATTGACTACTTTCCTGCATCACTTAGCCATGTGCTAGGGCCTTCATGTTCATCACAATCCCCACAACCTTACAAAGTGGATATTGTAACTTCCATTGCAGAGAAGAGGAACACTGATACAGGAAGTGAGTGGTAAGTGAGAAGTAGCTTTTATGTTGCACCAGCAGAATACCGGCAGTAATGACCTTAGCCAACAGAGATGGAGACAGATCATAAGGAAAATGGAAAGGTATTTTTTACAAATTTCTTGAATAAGTAATGCCAACTCTGTAAATGATAGTAGAAAACAACAAGAATGGATTTCTTTTAGAACATTGATGGCAAAACTCAGAAGGATATTTTGGTGTTTGATCATTTTGCTTCATCATCCTATGTTCGCCATCACTCTCTGAAGCAGGACAGCCGCAGTCATGTCTGCATCTCAGTTAACCACAGTATAGTACAGTCAGGCCGGCTCTGTCAGTTAACTCCAATTGCTAAATGGCGGATCAGTTAAATCACTAAACAATCCAATTAATAGATGAGAGTAGGTAGTAGACTGAATGAGCCTTGGCCAATTTCACGTCTGCCTGTTGATTTTTTTACTGATTGATCTGATCTGCCATGCAGCAAACCTACTTGCTTGTTAAGATGCCTGGAATCCCGTGTCTGGTGCTCCAGCTATTTTACTAATACAACTATGGCCCTTGGAATCCTCTTTTTCATCAAAAAGAACCAGTCCTGGATGAAAGCAAATACAGCAGGGATATTTGATTTTTTAAAAAATGGATACATAATCTAATACTTGGATTTCTATCTGAAATAAACTTCTTTTTTTTTTATAATTTTATTGAATCATAATTCTGTACATTGGTGCAATCCTAGGGCACGATTCATATACATTTAGAAATGTTTTGATCGTACTGTTACAGATAGCCTTCATGGCATTTTCTTGATCACTATATAAAGACATTTATACTCTACATTTAATAAGTTCCCCCAGTACCCTGCTAAGATGCATAATCATCTTTTATCTCCAAATATTAAAAAAAAGCAACAATAAAACTCTAAAAGTGATTACTTTGTACACTATGGTACTTTGAACTGACAAGTACTATTGGTTATTGTTAACTAATAGTTTATAGGGTCTTACCTGTTTTTTCAAATAAAATATACAACTTATACTATTTTATTTTTCATTAAAATATTGGCAGTCTCCATTGCCATCATTCTGTTATTAGAGCTTCTGCTCAGATAAAACAATTTTGTCAATAAACAATTAAAAAAGAATGACTACTCACGTGACCAATGAAAACATAGGGTTTAAATGGAAAAACTGCTAGTGTAGATTCAGAAAAACTTTACTTCCAACTACATCTTAGATTCACTGAGTTCAGAGAACCTAAAGTCACAAGGAAAAGAATTTTACAGGTTATTTATTTCAAATCTTCAAAGGAAAGGCTCAGGGAAGTAAATTGCCAAAGCTCCTGATTCCTATGCCTGTAACCCTCCACCTCCACACTTACAAATCTATGAATCAAATTCTAAAAATAAAAAATGAAGGCGGGCACGGTGGCGCACACCTGTAATCTTAGCCCTCCAGGAGGCCAAGGCAGGTGGATTGTTTGAGCTCAGGAGCTGGAGACCAGCCTGAGCAAGAGAAAGACCCCAACTCTACTAAAAATATAGAAACTAGATGGACCTCATGATCTGCACCTGTAGTTCCAACTACCTAGGTGGCTGATACAAGAGGATCACCTGAGCCCAAGATACTGGGAGTACTGTGAGCTATGATGACACCACAGAGTCTGTCCAGGGTGACAGAGTAAGACTATCTCAAAAAAATAAAGATAAAGAAATAGAAAGTGAATATTACCCCTAATTAGACTAGGAGATAGAGCTAATGCCTTGACTGCTATGAACAAATCTACATAGACCTGTGATGAGATTGTTAAGTGGTAGCCTTTACATTTTGAAATGTGAAGGCAAAATTTCTTTGTAAAGTTTTTTTTGAGTGAGACTAGTTACAACAAATTATTACATTTTACCCTTTACTACATATTCTACTGATGTTTTGCTTCTAATAAAGCTTTTTAATATAAATAAGTAGGATGGACTGAGTGAATACAGTGGCAGTGAGAAGAGAGTATAATGTGTAAATTCTTATGCTTACATCCTTCTACCAATTATGTATTTATTCATTAACCTAGATATTTGACAACCTTTAGTAGACAGGTGATGGATACTGGTATCCAAAAATGAATGAGACACAGGTGGGCCTTCAGACCTCACCAAGGTAGACACAGTGCAGAGCAGGATGGGCTATGGGAGGTGCAGGAAAGGGACAGAAAAGCACTGGGCAATGGCAATACACACTGCTTGGGGAAAGGACAGGCTTCCAGCAGAGAGCTGCTGCTGGTCGACGCAGTGGCTTCAAGGATGAACAGTAATAGTAATAACAGTTGGTATTTTATTAATGCTTATGACATGCCAAGTACTATTCTAAGCACTTCATATCTATCAGCTTATTTAATCCTTACAACAATCTTTTTTCAGGCAGGTCCTATTATTATCCTCATTTTATAATTGAACGAACTAAGACTCAAAGTCATAGTTAAGAAGTGGCAGAACTGGAATTTGAACTAGGACTCTGGAATGTGACAAAGAGTGAGATTCCACAGAAAGATAGGATGAGATTAAGTCACAGACATTAGCAATAGCAAATCCTGAAGACTTTGTGTTGATGAACAATTGGGAATTTATCCTAAAGGCTATAATTACGAAAGTAGCAAAAGTATGACTCAAGCACATGTATTTTCATTCCTATCCTTTTGGTCACATTATCTTCCCCCAAATCTCCTCCTCATCTCGTCCTTGGGTTTAATTCTGGCCTGTCTTTAAAAGCTATCTCCTTTATGACACCTCCGGTCCCAAAACCCCACTATCCCCCCCTTTCAACACTGATAACCCATATCATTTACCCTGTAATTCTGTCTCATATTATGCGCTAACTTTTTTTTTTTTTTTTTTTTTTGCTGTTTTTGGCTGGGGCTGGGTTGGAACCTGCCACCTCTGACATATGGGGCCGGCACCCTACTCCTTTGAGCCACAGGCACCACCCTTTTGTGCTAATTTTTCACATATATTTATCCAATCATCCCATACACATGGCAAAGGTTGTATTCTTACAGCATGTAGTTTGGTTAGGGAGCATCTGAAAGATATTCAGTGAAAAAAAACTAATAAATTGATAAACTGTAGGAACAGTAAAATCTGTTGTTATTACTATTCTTCAAAGCAGAAATTTCCCAATATCTCTATCTGGTCTTTCTGTGTTCTAGTTACCTAATCAAGAGATTTAAATCTCAACAATAGATAATTATAACTTGTTTGGCAAGTGCCCAAACTGCTGCCCAAATTAATGGAAGGAAGAAAGATAAAATAATAAGAATAAATCACAGCACAGGTATTAGGTCTCAACTGATTTTCTAATTCTACTTTATAACTAGTATTATTTTCAAGATAAGCATTCTATTCTAGGATTACAAGATCTTTTTTTAGTGTTTATGTTGTTCTCTTACACCTTCCAATTCTCCAATCTCTAGCCCCTATTCAGACAGGATTTAATTGTTAAATTGGCCTTGACAGTTGAGAGACTATTTTTAAAGACCTCCCAAGTAGGAAATTCCATATCCCGCCACAGTAATTCATCCTTCTCAGCCAACTCTTCCCTATATTTAATTGAAATCCCACGCATTGCAGTTGGGGCCCATTTCCTTTTGTTTTGACCTTTGCCGTAAAGGGAGACTAGTTGATTATCATCAATTATGACTAAACAATTCTTTAAAAAAAAAACAGTAAGTACTATTAAATAACACAGGCCTCTCTTGCTTAGTTGAATAATCATAGTTATTTTAACCTATACTCATAGATCTTATTTCCTCACTATTTTTATCTTCACTCCTAAATTCTTTCTAAATCCTCTAAATACTTCTGTGCGGAATCCAAAACTTAAAAATGGGGCCCAGGGAATGTCCGGCTAGTGATAGGTATAACTGGAAAATGATCTCATGGCTCCTGATTTCTAGCACTTCTATTCCTGCCTCTTACTAAGGTGTTTCCCACCTCTGACAGGACTATTTTCTGGATTCATTGCTTGACAATCACCCCTAAAATAGCCATCAGTCAGAGTAAGGAAGATTGTGGAGCAAGGACTCCCTCTTAGTAATTATTGCCCTACTCCAAGTACTTGACACTTTTAACTTAAATGCTCTGTGAATTTCCTACAATTTGTCTACATTGGTAAGGAACGCACATTAACAATGCTTATCATATGGTCTAAGATATATGCCGTTATTATTAGCAAAAAACTTAATGAGTATGTTTCTATTTTTTTCTCCCTAAATGATTGCCTACTTTTCCCAGACTGTTTCTCATCCAAATTGGCATGTATTTTCATAAATATACTATAAGTTTTGTGCTATCCAGTGATGTTCATAAAATGGTTGTAATATGATTTTCTTTTCTTTACAATTTTTTGGTTTTTTTATTGTTCTGGGTTAATTGATGGTATGAAAAATTAGGATACAATGTTTGTATTTGTTAGGTAAAGTCCCTGTTATAATTGTGTCTCTCCCCTCCCCAAGAGGTGTGCCATACACCCCTACATTGTGCCCATTAAGTGGGATCATACTCATCCACCTCCTTCCTCTCCCCTCCCCATCCCTTCGTACCCATGCCTCTTCCTTGCATTGAATTGAATTTTTCTCTTATGTGGATAATATACCAACTACTGGCTTCATATTAGAATTGAGTACATTGGATTCTTGCTTTTCCATTCTTATAATACTTTACTAAGAGGAATGTGTTCCTACTCCATCCAAGTTAATACAAAAGATGTGAAGTTTCTGTCTCTCTCTTTTTTTTTTTTTTTTTTGGCAGTTTTTTTTTTTTGGCAGTTTTTGGCTGGGGCTGGGTTTGAACCCTCCACCTCTGGCATATGGGGTTGGCGCCCTACTCCTCTGAGCCACAGGCACCGCCCAGTTTCTATCTCTTTTAATGGCTGAATAGTATTCCATGGTATGTGTGTATATAT